>JAUKPT010002666.1:0-12949 GCA_032273505.1 Nanomia bijuga
AAGCACTAAATTTTTTTTTGGGTGAGATATTTTTCAAGGCAGGCGGAATGTTGGGATAAGAACTGGCAGAGCAGGCGGCGCCCGACCTCGCCTTCCCTCAGTTACGTGCCTGGACACAAGGCACGTTTGGAAAGTTTGCTGGTATAATAAGAGGGACATGGGTGAAACGTTGTTTGTAAGCTATGATGATATTTTATTGGCAATGTCGACATTTGAAAATGGTTATAGTCTAGCTACGTACAACATTCTCTAGTTACATACCAACGACGAAAGTGAGAGGATGTGCTCCTCCAGCTTCACCATCTGACGTCACGCTGGAATACTAATAGAGAATAAGAAGATAGGACAAACCAAGCAATACGAAAGAGATTAGAGGTTTAAAATAATATTTGATAAGGAGTCCATACACTACGGGCTATGGCCTTTCATTTTTGATGGAAATATATATTATACTAGCTTTGTTTGTTGCAAGGCCGTATTTAAAGACGGCCATGTTTGTTGGAGGACTTTTGCCAGGGGTAGGTACGGAATTTCCATTTTAACCAAAACAAAACACCTGATATATTGTGTTAGATAATGATATGAGCCTATTCTTTTAGAGATATGTTTATGGGGTTATGAGAAAAATCGCACTAGCTTTTTTGAAATTTGGAGCTAGTGACGTCATTTTTTGGCACTTGGCAGATTTTTCCGTACATATATAGAAAATATATGATGACGTCATCACAAAATAATGATGGCGTCTGCCAAATAATGGACCAAAAATGATTTTCTTAGAATTTTTAGGTAGATCATATCAAAGGACTATAACTCCAGGAAGTTGCATCCCAATAGCATGATTTTTAAAGATTTCAGGGAGGGAGGCACGAACAAAGAATTTGGAAGGTTTTTCTATGTATTTATAATGACGTCATCAGAAAAAAGTGCTGACGTAGGCAAAATATTGAACCAAGGGGTACTTTTTCTGGTAGATCCTATGCTTCATTTTTAAAGATTTTAGAGAGGAGGGGGCAGATTCCGCGCCCCCAGTCTTAGAGCACTCAAAAAAGCCCAGTGCAAATAGGTTTAAAAGCCTAGCTTGACTTATAAAATTATATTTATAACTTGATCGTATTAAATTATGGTTTCTAACTTAAAAACTAAGGTCCTTCCAATGCTTCCAATGCCTATTTTCTATATCAAGCAAAATAAAATCATGTAGATTTTGTGATTCATTTTGGTGGTTTATTAAAAAAACATCTATGAACGACACATGAGTCATGAACCTTGGCTCAAAAAAACTCTTCCGATGCCTTAATTGGTTTCTAACATATAAACCACAGTAGAAACATTGGTTCTACTATTATCTTAAGGGGTCAATCAAGTTTCTACGACAAGCGATTCAGAAGATATCGAATATTTGGACTTTTTTGGTCATTTTCTGTCCTTTTGGCACTAAAAAGACACTTCCGGTAAGCTTTATTGTGTTGAATCAGATAAAACTTAATAGCAAATCTTTTTCGACCCCGAAAATAACACTTCCGGTGGCTTAATTGGTAATTAACAGATAAAACTCTATAGAAATACTGGGTCTACAAGTATTTTAAGGGGTCAATCAAGTTTCTACGACATGCGCTATCATGCTATGTGAGGGAAATTGGGTCGTCAGTTTATAGATGACGAAACACTAGTTGGGACTTTTATATGGAATGCAAGTAGGGATATTGGGTTGAGGTCCACTCTTCAGATATGTTTAATATTTGTACTCGTCTTGATGGGCACGTCTAGTGTCGTAGAAAATAGTTTGTTGTCTGCGAGTGTAGCCATCAGTTTAAGGGCTAATTATAATGGCTAATTAACGATCAATGATTGGAGAATAATTCTTAATGATCTGACAATATTCGATCCCATTAGATACGTCATGTAAGTTATTTCGAAATATCTTCATTTGAGAAGTAAATAACTCATCAAAATCCCTTCCACTTCAGCTAAGAATTTTTCTGAATCTTTTTTGCAAGTTCGTCATCTTTGGAATCTCTCAGGATTCTTGGAATCGCTTGGGATCACTTAATACTTTCTAAACTCATCTAGAATTTCTTGAAAATTTACTTAATCTTTCCTAATCTTTCGATACATCTCGGAAACATTCAGAATCTTTCGGAATTCGGAGTCTTTCGAAATCTTTCGGAATGTCATTGAATTTTTCAGAAACAGTCGGAATCGTTTAGAATCTTTCGATATATCCCAATCGGCTTCACCCAGTGTACGCACTGCCGAGTCAGCATATATCGCGACATATAGTTTCTTCTCGGATCTACACATTTCAATTTGCAAAAGATGCCAAAGATCTGAAGGATTCTATACGATACCGAAATATTTCGAGTAAAAATGGACGAGTTCTCGATGAGTTGTCATGTTTTTCAAAATATACCTTTATTTTAAGTCGATCAACCAAAAAAATGTATTAGAATATTATTGGAAGAAAAAGGCAATTATCAGAGTATCAAAAATTGGTTTCTCTCCTAAACTTTTCAATATAATTCATTACTAAATGTAAACAAACCGTGTATTATGGAGTCATGTAGGCTAAAATACGGCTTACTTTGGGTGCCCATAAAAACGTATCTCTTTGTGTAAATATGCTCAGATGTTAATGCGCCAAAAACTAAAGAAAATGTATTTTTTCATTTTCATTTTTCAGATGAAAGAAAGAGGTCTTTATTTTTTTTCTTCCCAAATTAGGTACGGCGTCTTTCGCGTCTACACAGTAAAAAATAAATTTTGAAAAAAGATTGAATATTAAAATTACCATTGATGAATATGTGTCAGGTGTCACTAATTTTGAGACAGACATTAGTATGTTCTTTCAAATGACAACTTTATTTAAACGGCTATCACACACATCGCATTTTAAGGGAGTTTCAAACGTGTGTTTTCTAGTGTGTCTTTTCAAACTATCTCCATCTTTGAGTTGTTTACCACAGACATCACATCTTTTTTGAGAAATGGATGTAGGAACGCTCTTTTACTGTATCTGTCTCTATATTCTATATTATAAGTGATTAATTTTGTTGAGTTATTCAGCTAGCAGTTTAACTGAATCATTCTCAACACCTGTATTCACCACCTCTATTTACCACAGGTTTTAAATTTGCACAACATGGCAGGTAAAATATCATCTTCATAAGAGTTAAGTCTCATCTTTTCATGCTTTTCCAAAGAGATTGACATTAATTTCATTCCACCTGTGATCATTCATTTCTTACTTAAATCTCTAAATAAAAGATTTTTTATTTTTTTAATGTATAATAATATCACTCAAAAAAGTTTGTAATACTGATCAATTTTTTTTGAACAAGGGTCCTCTGCTTCTGTCTTTGACAGCTTTTGAGGATTTCGCCCAGCGCAATCTTATTCATTTATCTAGCTATTTTGTAAATATTGATATAAAATGTTTGGCTGGAAATACAAAACAATACAAAAAAAGGATCCAGACTATGAATTGTGAAAGTAGCATACAAAACAATGGAAGAGGATGGATACTTTGACACTTTTTTGGACTTATACATTAATGGACAAAGTTCTTTATATGATTCAAACATGCCAACAATTGGAAAAATACTGCTGAATAAAATGAAAAACAACATATTTTACTAAATTTCAACACTCAAGTCACTTTTCAGCACTGTATCTAGTTTTCTGAGGATGGATTCAGAACCTGAATAAAGTATTTTCTGCAGTGTTTTGAAAAAAATCGGTTTGGTCTTCCAGGAAATCTAACGCACTTTCGGTTTCATTAAAAATCATTAAAAACGAAAGAAATTTTCAAGGTTAAACGTTGCCATTGTGCATGCAATGAGGTACTGGCCATGTTAATGCTCTCATCAAATCTTAATAAAATTGGACTTTCCAATCAGCAGAAAAGAGGCAAAATAGAAGTAGCTGGAACCAGTTTATCGCTTCCTTCACATTGCAAGATTTTTGTGCAACGCTATGTGCTTTAATATTTAAGTCTTTGTTTCAAATAACAATAATGACTGATTTTACAATCACATCAAATGCTTATACGTGTACGTACATAATCTATGATTTTTATGCCATGGCGATTTATAAAAAAAACTGCCCATGAGAATAATTAGATGGCTATATTACATTGTTATTCAAAAATGAATAATTCTGTCTGACATTTGTTATAATTGTTGGTGAAAGTAAGTAAAAATGTTATTATTATAAAACTGTCAATTACGTTCAACAAAAATCTTGCAATGTGAAGGAAGCGATAATCACTTTTTGGGACGTTTTGCTATTTTCCTGCTGATTGAAAAGTACGATTTTAATAAGATTTGAGGAGAGCATTAACATGGCCAGTACCTCCATATATGCACATGGCAACTTCTAACTTTTATTATTTCCCTCGTTTTTAACCATTTTTAATAAAACTAAAAATGCATTAGATATCCTGGAAGACGAAACTGAATTTTTTTCAAAACACTGCAGAAAATTCTTCATTCGGGTATATGAATCCGTCCTCTGAAAACCAAATATAGCATTCAACGGAAAAGTGGTAAACTCAAAATCGCTGTACCGTTGACGAGGCCTGTAGTATACAACGCCATGCTTTTAAGTAATCTAACTAGAAAAATCCTTAGTGACAGTTTTGAGTGAAATGAATAATACCAGAAAATACTAATTTTTCAGCAAATTTTGGCACTCTGGCCAATTTTCCTAAGAACCAGATCATTTGAATCATGATAAACATCATGATAATAAACTGTACCCACCTTGAATTATCAGAATTTATTAACAAACATAAACACATTCATCATAATAGCAAATCTATTACAAGTAATTGAGAAAAATAAAATTTATGAAGAATTAAATATTTTTAGATTCAGATTTTTCCCAAACATCCAGGTTTTTGCTCAGAGAAGCAGAACATTTCGAACAAATTTGTTTAAGTAGAAAATACAAATCGATGGACTAAGTTTACCAAAATTTGGCATCTTGAGCACTTTCTTGTGGTCCTGGTTAGTCTCTACATATGGAATAATTGATGCAAAGTTTCAATAAAATTGTAGATCCGACATGCCCAACACCTTATTTAGGACCAAATTCACGTTGGTTGTAGGACCAAATTATACATCATTTGGCAATCAGGGTTTTTGCAAGAACAATCGCATTGATACTCAACGTATGTACCTAGCATAAGCCAGATCCAGGAGTGATTTATCCCAATGTTGTCATTTATTTCAACCGATTCAAGTGGTATTGGACGTATGATAGAAAAAATGACATGATTGGAATGTTATTGACATGTTTTTACTGAGCGTTTTCTTATCTATCACTTTGATTTTAAGGGATGAGATAAGACCTCAGCTTTAACCAGAATCTAACTCTTATATAATAGCTAGATTGCACATTTTTTGTTAAGAGTTTTCCAAAACATGCAGTTTTTGCTTAAAGATGCAGAACATTTTGCTAAACAAATTTATATATAAAAACATTAATGATCAGCAATTAAAAAAACACATGTTTCACAAAATTTTGCCACTGTGGCTTTGTTTCTATTATAGTTGACTTAAACTTCATGTTTCAGATAAATCCAATGAACAGTAAAGACATGATTTTCCATCTTGGATATTTTGGCAGAAACCAACAAATAAACAGATGAACAAACAAAGTATACAAACCAACAATTAATTAATCAAGCTATTTAGGAAATAAAGACAGAGACAAAGTTGAATGGATGGAGGGACATCGATATTCATTTTAATGGTCATCTGCAAATTCAGTATAACTCACTTAGTATAATCAGTATTTTTCAGCTTGATTCAACATCATCTTCATAGGTTTGACTATCTCATGTATTGCTAAATTTGCTAAAATTGCTAAAAATATTAACCGATTTTAAAGAAAATTGTTAGAGCCAAAATTGAGAAAGACACATTAAGGTAATTTTCAGGTGAAATTTGGGCCTAATTTTTCCAAAATCTCTGGAACCAGATTTTTTCTGGAAAACGTTTCAAGCCCTGATGGGTCTAAACTTCCATGCCAAAATTCAAGAAAATCCTTAAGAGCCTTTTTCGAGATAATTACCAACTAGCTTACATAAGCGATTTCATAGGACCAATAGGGTCCAATACAACTAACAAACCATGTTTTTGGTTCTGATAAGGACCAGATTTTAGGTTTTATCTTGACCATAACTCTGAAACCAATAACTATGGCATATGGTCACAGGTCCAAAATCAATATAACTAAAGAACTGGAAGATGTTTCATTTCGTATATGGTTCCTACGATGAAAATATCGAGTAAAGTGAGTGGGGAGACATCAAAACAAAGATGTAAAATCTGACAATTTCCAACCATTTTAAAACTTTTTCCATACTTTTCTGACCATGTCCAACCTTTTCTGATTATTTCTAATCATTTTTGACCAGATTCAGACCTTTTCTTACGTGGTTGGAAATGATTGAAATATACAGCAAATTTATCAGGGAAGATAACGCTTTAGTCCAAGGAAGAAGTGTATTAAGGTTATTTCACTGAGGGTTAATGTCTAACTTCAACAAATATAATAAGTATCTACAGCGTTTGGTTTGCCTGTTTCTCTGAAATCCAATATAGACAGAGATGTTTTTATACTTGATTCTTTTTATCCATGTATCCATGATGTCAATCGTTCAATAGTATCAAAAATTGTTTCAATTGGGACATTAGATACAACACCCTACTGTAGTACTGAACCAGTGCATGTCTTACAGTTTTTATGATGAATAATATAAGGCTCAGGAACAAAAGCAATGTGATATGTCTTGATGATCTTCAAAGCATCCTGAATTACTTTTGAATAAGTTGCATATGATTGTCTATCTTCACCAACTAACACTGCATTCTTTACATCGATCAAGGATTCGTGATGCATGTATGTCCAAAGAATGTTAGCACCAAAATTTTTCCCTGAGTGTGTCAGTATACAATTCCGTAAGGGATTAATCATAGTCTTACAAATGCGCAGTCCTCCTAAACCAATGGTGAAGGCCTTCGACTGTTCATCAACGCTGACAATGTGCTTGATACCTTGAGAGAATATATTGTTTCCAAAGCTGCTTTACGTTGAGTGCTTTCCATGTCCCACAGGATATGGAGGACAGAAAAACTTGGACAACAAATTGAATAGTTTGTTGCCTTTAGAGAAGCCCTTTCCTCTTTGAATAGAATTGATGCTATTTCTAATTATGTTGGAGGTAATAACATGAAGGGTGATCGATGTAATAGATCTTGGAATAATAAGAAGAGAAGAGACAGACCTATCCATAGAACAAATTCCACCGGTGAAAACTTGTCTGTAGATATTTATATTTTTACAATCTGCAAGAAGAAACATGCCAAGTACCTGATGTATGAGAGCTATCATAAATGCAAAACAAAATGTAATGCTTGTTATAACATGGGACATTATTAAGAACTGCTGTCCTAGCAATGTTTCTGGTAATGTTGTGCCAGCAAAGCCACAAGATTCTGATAATGTTGTTGTTATGAATCGTGTTATAGGCAAAGAACTTTTTATATTGCCAATTTATATTAGACCAGGTCCAATCTTGCGGCCCATCTCTAGCAAATGTCTCATTGGAAAAAGTGAATGACCTGATAGGTACAAATCACCAGTAATTAAGGGTTTTCTGTTTACAGCCAAAACCATTTGCTCAAGAAAATCAGACTTATTAGTGAACAGCAGCTATTGATGATGAGATCTGTTAGTTCTTTCGGTACGACATGGACAGCACTGTTGAAAATGATACTTACAGTTCATAAGACAACGTCAAAATCTTGAACACAAATGAAACTCATCATTTACTACTCATCATTAAGTCTAAAAGTCTCGAACAATATTGGACCGGCAGAGTACATCAAGTTGTACAATATTGTCGAAAAGAAGAACTTAATGAATATAACCATTTGTGCCAAACAAACAACATCCTTTAGTCAAGATATTAACCAAAACCCAGAATTTAGGACTAAATTTAGGCCAATTTCGAACAGAAAATATTTTCAGCTCTATGACCAGCAGTAGAAAAATCTAACGATTTAAATTTGGCCCCTCAAATTTCTTTTCAGCACTATAACCACCAACACCAGTTATAACTCAGACCTCTTAATAAGGTTTTGTACAGAGAAGCTACTAACCACTCTCCTAAAGTCAATCTAGGGCACACTATTAGCTGCACTATTTTAAAAACCCATATAAATCCTCTACAAAATTTGTGGCCAATTTGAGGTTTTCGATTAAAATCACACCCCGCAATCGATTTCAAAGGAGTGATGAGTCGCTGCAGAGTGATCATGCACCTCTTACTGAGAGGCCTGTAACTAACTATCATAATATGCAAAATTAGAAAAATCTAATAATTCAAACTAGAGAAAATAGTAAAAATTAATGACTCGCGGAAGTTATTTTTTAGCTGGATTATTAGTTTGATTAGCAGGTCAAATCAAGATTTTTGTCAAAAGATGTAGAAGTTTGTAAAAGTTTATCCCTGCAAAATCTCTCAGACCGACCATTCGCGAAAGTTTATACCTGCAAAATGCAAAATAAGAAAAATCTAATTAATACCCGTCGGTGGTCATCTATGCGAAAATAAAAAAAAGGTTTTTTCTTTTTTAATAACATGATATTTTCTGGAGGAAAGTATAGAATAGTATAAATTTTTGGAAAGTTGAGGTTATGCTTAATCTGAATAAGTTATTACTGTTTTTCCTGAGCGTGACGAGTTTCTGAAAAAGGGGTCTTTTTTCAGGTGAAAATTGGCTGACGCTTCTTTGCATATTGTCAAAACTGGCTTATTTCTGGTTAGAAGACATCTTTTTAGTGTTTTTCTTTAATTTTTTTTGCACTCAAATTTATTTTTCTAAAGATCTATCGATTTATGACTATTAGTCCGACTCATAGGCTATGCTCAACTGGGAAATGGTGTCCCCTTTCTGTTTTTTGGGGATTTCGGTTCTATTAAGATCGCTTTCAATCGAGTTGCGGAAGTTAAAAAAAATCACCCAAAAGTGGCATTTTGGCACCTAAATCATTAATTATTCAAACTTGATAAAAATGTTATTTATGACTTGTTCTTAGCTATGATGGGCTACCTTAACAATATTGACACATTTCTCATTAATTATTCATCATTCTGACAATTCCTTAGATTTGTGCCTTTATGAGTTATTTTGTACCAACAGACAATTTTCAAGTAAGTAAGATCCGAAAAATGACAAAAAATATTTCCAAAATAACTGTTGGCATCATTAATTTGGCATCAGATTATAAAATAATAATTAGTCAATGGACCACAATTTCATCAAAAATGTTTTTGTCATTAAAATCATTTTGATTACTCGCACAAAAAATCAAATATTTTATAGCATAAAGATCAAAAAGAACACAGTGCAATCAGTCACAGAATCAGTAGAAAGTAAAGATGAGATAAGGTATTCGAGAGTTATAATTCATCTTCATTAAGATGTATGATTTTATTTACATAAAAAAGGGAATGTTGAGTTCAGCCCTCTTCATCTTCTGAGATATTTATATCACTATCAACATCACTACCAGAAAGATAATCTACGTTTACTTCATCAACACTTTTGTCATCCTCATCTTTAATGTAATTATCTCTTCGAACTTTGTTAGAGCATCTGCCTCGTACCAAACAGGTTCCCATTGATTTTCTACACTATTCCAGCTCTACACGTACAATTTTGGATCCAAGGGAATGTAGTTGTTATCCAAGCAATTTACCATTGTGTTTGAAATAAACGATGACCATAGAATTTTTATTTTCAAGGATTTCTGATCTGGTGAAATATACTTACTTTTAGACTTCTTTGTTAATAACATCTTATATCTACTTTCACTAGGTGTTTTTTCTTTTAAGGGTCTGGTGTAAATCATATGGAGAACGAATTTTGTAATGTCTTGTATATTTAGGTGGTCAGTCGATAAAGTGATCAGCAGTTGAGAGTATGCTGTATTTTTGATCATCTTTTTAGATGCAGTGACTTTCGTACAACCATAAAACATATATGTAAAATCTAAGCCGGTCAGGATATGAAAAGATGGCAAATATTCTCACCTAAATGCCCAGCAATCGAATGAATATCATGATCTTGCAGCAAAGACAGCAAGCATTGAGATCTTTTGATCAGCTTCTCTATGCAATGAGTTCTTCAAATTCTTCGCATTTTCGTTTTTCTTCAAGCATTTTGATTGCTTATTCACGTACAACTCCTTCGAAAAAATACATTCTTTGCTTAATACGTAATTTGCAATTAAATTCACCAACTTAAACTGCTTTTTAAGAAATCATCCAACTCTTTCACTTTTGGTAGTTCTTGATCGATAATCAAAAACAAGATGCAAGATTCTACCTGGTAGATTTTCCAAATACTCAACAAAAGATTTAGTCCAACAACTAAAAGATTTTACTGCAAGGATTGCCGGTCTAATCAATCTTACTACACGCATGCCATCAACAATTAAAATGTTGATAGATGGTGGTATATTCGGAGGTCCAATTGGTGATTGAGACAGTAGAAAGTTTCTGAATAGAGACTTCTGGTTAGCTCTGCTTCCAAGATCTTCATTCACTATGGCCCGTGGCCTACTAAATACAGGCCATTTCATAATGGATTGTATATCCAATTTCTTTTCATCAAATAAAGTGAATACCTCTGTTAATGATTGGCTTTCATCACAAGATATATTTTTATTCTTTTTATTGTCTTATTTACTGAATATCTTGATTTTTTCCGTTTGATAGGACCATAGTATACATCCTTCTTTTCCAAAGTAAGATTTTCTATGAAGGTATCACGTAAAATTTCCCCAGTATGTTTAATTGTTTATCATTTCTTCAGTTGCAGGCACGCCAGAAGATATATTGACGGTTTGTTGATTTGGAGACTATACATCAGGAATCCATTTTTCTAAACAATCTTTAATGGCATTAACATCGTTTTTGTAAGTTACAAAAACGATGTTAACAATGTAACAACGAATTTTCTTCTTACCGTACTCTCTTGAAACTTTTTTTGTTTTTTTCCATACTTTTTTGTGTAGATGCTCACACATGGCAACCATTAAATTATTTGTTCTTGTCCAACGTCCATTAGCACCTTGATTTTGCGTTTTTTGAGAAAGTCCACCAATATCTTTACAAGTTTTGTTAATTGTCATTTCAATTATTTGATCGAATGGTAGACGAGTGTGAATTGCCAGTTAACGATCCCGAAAATCCACAATTTTTGAGGTATTTGTAAGCTTCTAAATTTTCTGATTTCAACAAACACATACCGACATAATAAAAAGATAAATCTCTAGCATAATTAAGACAATCTAGTCGAAAACAATAAGGTAGGAATTGAAAAAGAGTCTAAAAATCCTACCCAATCTTCAACATGGGTTAAGTGAATACAATTTAACAATTTTAACCAGTTTTAACATATTACCACCAAATGTGTGTATTTCATCAATACTTTTTATGTACTGGACAGTATTTTCCATGATTGTCCACTGATCTAGTGCTGAGTAAATTTTTTCCTTAAATTCTCCCATATTATGAATATCATTGGTTAACAAATATTCAATTTTGGATCGTAATAACGCTTTAAATAACTTTGTTTATTTCAATTCCTTCTTTCACATCGCCACCGTTTAAATATTTTGTAATTGTGCCCATTCCTCCAAGGCCTGCCAAGGAGAGTTTTAACATGCACATTATAACATGAAAACCACCCATTCTTGGAATTACCTTTTCAAATATTTTCTTACCACCAATTTCCATTCTAAACATTGCATCAATAACTTTCGGGTAGACAGCTTGAGATAAGATAAGATAAGTATATATTTCGATCAAAACTTTACAAGGGTACAACATACTAGTGAAAATTAAACACATCTTAACAATGAGAATGTATGATAACAGTCATAAAGCTAGTATAAACTAATGATCAGGAAGCCTATGCGAGCGTAACGCTCATAAATAAGGCCACCTTCATGAAAGATTATTGAAGTAATATAAAGTTAAAATAATCTAGGTATACGGTTTTAAGAAGGAAAAAAAACAATAATAGGAATTCTAACAACCAATCAACTTCGTTTGTTGTCAAAGAGCTTTACTCTCATTATCTAGAAATGAATCTAAATTCATTAAATTTATCTAGAAATGAATTAATATTATCATATTTATATGAATTATTTAGTTTTGTTAAAATTTTATGTTGGAGATGCTTCATGTAGTATCATTCAAACGAAGAATTAAAATCACAATTACAGACAGTAGTTTTCGGGATAAAGATTTCGGGAATTTCGATTTCGTGTTGAATAGCAAATAAAAAGATGGAGTGAGTTTCTGGTTCTCTGATAATCGATACCAGCATTTATACCCACCACCACCACCAACAGGTAAATCATTACGAATATCTTCGATGTTGTATCACCATGTAAAAACCTGTTCGATGGAATAACTTGAAATATTTAAAACTTGGACTTTGTAACCATGGTTACATGCTCCCTTTGAACCACCTTGGTAAATTTGCCATTTGATTGGTTGGAAATTATGTCATGATGATTCAGATTGGTTCGCTTCAAAATTGTGTTCACAATGTGACAGTCAAGTTGAGGAGTTTGATGAGACTAATCTAAAAAGAAAAAAAATGAAAAAAGTGAAAAAGTTTTTTCACTAGATGTATTTAAAATATATATAACGCTAAATTTCTGTGTTTCTGGACTTCAATATCTACAAGGAGTTTGATGAGACTAATAGTAGTGAAAGAACCCCAGTACTACTCCATCCCAATCATTTCTTTTTATTTGAAACAAGTTTTCAATTTATTCTTTATCAAAACATTACATAAATATAGATTTTAGATAAAATATTTTTATAAATTTTATATTCCCTCCCATAAAATGGCTTAGT
>JAUKPT010002667.1:0-12948 GCA_032273505.1 Nanomia bijuga
GTACTAAGGGTAATTAGAACCCCGATCTTCCTGAAATAACAAATGATACAGAAATGAAAATATGATAATATACAATACCAGGGTACTAACTGCTGTTTTGAAGAAACAAAGATTAGGTCCACACCCCCATATAACCACACTAAGTAAAGACAGACTAACTACAACTAATCACCATTAAAACCACCTCTTTTAGCTTATTCTGGATGCTGTGAATCAGCATAAGACCAACCCAGATCCTGATAGATCACTATAAACTAGCTAGACTTCCATTAAAAAGAATAAATAGATTTAACCATCCTAGAGTTTATTAGGTCACCCCACAGGCTAGAAGCCTCCAATTTCCACCAGTTCCAGCTCTTTCCTGCCATGATAAAAGTGTGGGAAATTGTGTGAAATGACTGGAAACAACGATAAATGGCAGGAAACAGTGGATTCTAGTCACAATGACTATTCTTTACACAGGTGTCTAACGAAAAATAATTAGATTTCCTTCCTCTAAATTTTTTCTCCACTATCTCAAAAAATTGGGTGTTCTAAACATGATATTTTTCATATTTTCTACCAAGGGATTTGTATACTTTGGGGGGGGGGGGACCTTCATATGGTACTGTCTTTTGTTTCTCCACATCAAAAATTATATAACTAAAGAAAAAAACAAAAAGCAATTAAGAATAAACAATCATTAAGAATACATTTTGAGAAAGGAAGCAAAACATTATGCAATGACTTCTAATGACTTAAATTAAGTTGTTTGTTGTTGTTGGTACTGTAGTCAAAGGCAATCCAAATGCTCCCTTTTCATTTGCTGCTACCCAAGGGTGTGTGTGACTCATATCCCTGGTTTTCACCGTTTACCATTGCTCAAAGTCCTTAATTCTGAGTGCTAAGCAGGATGACAACGAGTACCAGTTTTCAAGTCTTTGTTTTGACCTGGCCGGGTTTTGAACCCACAGCCTTACAAACAAAAGGCATGCACTCTACCATTGTGCCACTTTTTTTTGTAACTTGGTGTTAAGATAGGTTAAGAAAATTGAAAAAAATGACAGGAAACCTTTAATTCATTACAGTTGTTTAACAAATAAACTTAGCTAATTTTTGTTGAATTCTGTCATACCATGTTGAATTTTGTTGAATATGTTGAAAATGTTGCAGACCACTTAGGCAACAGTCACACAATCTTAATGTTTTACTGCACTTGGTCCTAAATGAACAACTGCAGCTCACACATACCAACTCCCTAGTACTAAAACATTTCCAAAACTTGGGTAACACCCGAATTACTGGTTCAAACTTGGACCAACGATTTCTGACTGTACACTGTGTTGTGGGGGACCTTCTCTTTTGAGAGAAAAACCCCTTCTTTGGATAAAGGGTATCACCTCAAGGGTATGAGTATTGTGCTGAAAAAATAACCTGTTTTTTTAGTATAAAATTTAGTATGAAAAAATTGACACTTTTATTACAAATTTTTTTATTAACCTTTATAGTTACTACTTTTCTTCCCTTGATGGCTTGGTAAAGAAAACTTTTATTCTGGTAAAACTAAATCTAAATGAATCATATTTTTCTTCTTTAGTTTTCAAATAATTTTGGTTTCACCATTTTTGTATGCTTTTGTATCAAAGTTGATATAATAAAATGGACAAATTCATTAACCTACCAGCAGAACTTATACACTATATTTTGAGTTATCTTGGACAGCTTGATCTTTCTCATTTATCCCATCTAAACAAAGATTGGAATGAATTAACAAAATATCTTCTATATCGACATGTTCGTCTGAAATGGCACAATCTAAAATCATCTGAGAATTTTCATTTGACAGAAAGACTTGTCATTAAAAAGGGTGAAGAAAAGCATGATACATTTCAAACTAGCTCTGAACAAATACCTTGGAGGGATCTTCAAGACGAATTTCTTAATGTAATCAACGTATGTGATCCCAATAAGCTGACCATGTTCTCACTTCAAGATTGCGGCATTACTGATAAAATCATGAAATCAGTTCTTGTTCGATTTAATAATTTACGGACCTTATGTTTATTTAATTGTCGTAGTATTGGGCGTTATAGTTGGCTTGCATTGCGTAAAATATCAACCTTGAAAACATTAAATTTGAAAAACACATCTATCAAAGATAAATATCTACATGACGTTTTAAAAGATCTTGAACTGAATGTATTGGAAATTGGTTATCCTAATAAACTTTTACCCGGGAGTTTCCGTTGGGTCACCGAAGAGACACAACTTGTATCTTTAAAGTATCACCGTGTCTTCATATGCATGAACTCCCTACAGCAAATTGACCGATTAGTCAACTTGGAAAAATTAGATCTAGAAGGTTCTTTTATCGGCGACAACATCTTTAAAAAAATCTGTTCTCATTTATTGAAACTGAAATGTCTCAATGTAAGCCATTGTCAACTTGATAGTGGGCAGTGTATGGAGCATTTAGAAGAACTCAAATATCTTAATGATCTGAATCTGCATGGTAATAACATAACAGATGCTTCACTTCCATACATCGCAAAATGTATTTCGTTAGTCCATCTGAATTTATCATTCAATAGGTTGATAACAGATGAGGGAATATTGTGCTTAGTTTCTTTAGAGAATTTAAAAACACTTGAATTGAGTATGAATACTGAGCTCACTAATGCGAGTGCACAAACAATCGCAAAGATGAAAAGTTTACAAAAACTTGATGTATCAAATTGTATCAGAATAGGTGATAAAGGAATTCGTTATATTTCTCGCCTACAGACTCTTACACACCTAGATGTGAGTGGGTGTGAATTGTTAACTCAAGAATGTTTGAAGTATACTGAAAAACTAGTTAAACTAAAAGTATTCCTCCATGACTTACTTCTTTTACCTGTTTAAGGGATAAAGTATAGGTAGGTTAAATACATTTACATCCTCACATGATATTTTTTGTATAATTTGTATAATAAGATTTGTATAAAGCATAAAAGTCCAACATAAGAGAATGTCCAACTTCATAAAACAATTTTATCAATTAAAAGTTCATTTGGGTGCCTTGGACATACCAATGATGCTGTTTGTAGCACATCTTCTAAATCGAACATAATTTGGAACAATAGTCAATTGCTAAGGTTAGGCGAAGGTATTTCTAAGGTTTTCCAGAGAGTGATCATTAATTTTGATTCTCTTATGAAAAAGCCAATATTTTTCCTTATTTTCATCTCAGACATTGATAAGGACATCAGACACTTATTCCTTTTTAGTATTGCAGATGACACTGGCCCAAGAACTGTTCCTTGAGGCACACCAGAAATCACCTGCTTTACATCTGATAATCTAATAATAATAAATAATAATAATACGTAATACACCTGCATAGGCTTATATCTGCCTCTATGCAGGGACAAATGTAAAATAAAATTGGCATAAAAACATCATGTATACAGATAATGGCATAATAAATAGTGAAAGAAGGCTTATTAGCATATAAAAACATTTAAACAACAATTGTCATCAAAAACACATTTTTAATAGTCATACTTCATTGGATGGTTTTCCCACAATTTGTTCAATCTTTTCATAAAAGATTCCACAATTGGAGCACATACTACATCTTCTGTCAGTGCGTTCCAGACAGGAGCAACATGTTTCGTAAAAAGATTTGTACGTACTTCCTTGTTAGACCTTGTGATGAAAAGCTGCTTGGAGTGTTTTCTATTGATACAATATCTCTATGCATCTCGAACCGAGAAAGAACTTCATTATCATACATCCCATTTAACATTTTGTATAGTTCTATGAGATCACCCCTGTGTCTCCTGTATACTAGGATAGGAAGCTTCAGAAGCCGAAGCCTTTCCTCATATTCCATTTCCTTTGTAGCAGCAAGCATTTTCGTAGCTCTTTTCTGAACTGTTTCCACTTCTTCAATGTCCTTAGCTAGATAGGGAAACCAGACAGGGACGGCATACTCTACATGACATCTAACCATAGATGTATAAAGCTTCACAAAAGTGTATGGGTCTAGAAATTGAAAAGCTCTACGGATAGCTCCGATCATTTGATTCGCCTTTCCAATACGTATCCTTCTCTGTTCATTAAAATTCAGTTCTGCATCAATACAAACACCAAGATCGACCTCCAAATTGACGTTCTTCACAGCATCACCTCCAACATGGTAACGTCTTTCAATTTGAAATTTTTACAGTGCTTGTTCTCGCCCTCTAGCTTCTTCAATATTGTTTGTGAACATGTCATATCCTAGTTCATTCATATTGAATTCAGCTGGTAAAACTTTGAATCTTTGGTTCTTCGGTTTTACTTCGTTAATGGCAACAATGTTGGGGGAATCTGTTTGACATCTAGCTTTAAGAAGATCCATCTTGTTTGTCAGGTCATCAGCATTTGTGTACAGTACCTTGAGATCATGTTCGAGTATAATTTATTTTATTTTATCTTTTTTATCATTTGTGTTAACATTTGTAGCCTGTAACATGTGTGTTTCGAAACATGTACCATAGAATCTGGTATTGTTGACCGAGCGTCTAAAGTTGACAGCGAAAAAAAATTCGTAAAAATAGAAACATACCTGACAGTTCGGACAAGAGACAGTTAGTAATTTGCAGACTGACTTTTTTAGCGGTCAACTTAAGACGTTTAGTCGATAATAACAGATTCTATGGTATAATGTTAAAGGCTATTATATGTTCCAAAACATTTGCTTGTAATAAGGATTTCAGCAAAATCAGCTAATTCAGCAAATTCAATTTTGTAACAATCGCCAAACAATTTGGTGCCACTTGTACTAGTAATTGTTTTTATTCAGGGCGATTAATACAAATTGCCCAACTGAAAATGTGATTCCTGGTTAATAGTATACGGGAACGTTTAAAAACAAGAACACTGATCACCAATTTACATTATCAGTCACAAAAACACTGCAAAAATCAACAAAAATTGATTTATCCCATTTTAATGTTGGTTAGGAATTTTGGTATCTATATGATATTTTAATTTAAAAAAAACACATTTTTGATTATACCCAGAATGACATAAAAAAAATTATGAATGCCATTTATATCCTAGAATGGATAAAAATAACACTCAATTCTGTCCGCTTTAGGAAAATTTAGAGGTAATTTTCCATTTTTCTAGCCCTCCCAAAAAGCAGTCAAAAATTTTTCGATGACGAAAATCTGTGATAAATCCACTTTTTAGATCAACTAAGACATTTTTTAGGAAGATTTGGGCTTTTAAAATATTAAGCCTTAAAAAAATTTAATTTTCACCAAAAAATCTAGCAAGTCGTTACTCTTAACTTTCAAAAAAAAATCTGACACATCAATTTCTAAAATCATTTTTGACAAAATACTCATCGATCTTCACATTTTTCTCCGTGTTTGGTTGGAGAGTTGCCTGCATTCTAGTAATCTGTAATCTTCTTGGATGTCCATAAAATACATATATTATAAGAAAAAATTGTTTGACCTGAGACTTTTGATTCAATTGTGTTATAAAATAGGGGCTAGATTCATTTGATACTTGTTACAATGTTTTTACAATGCTATGCAATCACTAGAGAAATCAACCCCTCATGTTTTGAATTTTCAACCTGTGGTATCTTATTATGGTTAGAAGATGGTGGGAAGTTATTTTCAAAGTAACTGTGAGGAATCAATTCTTTTCTCTATGAAAGATAACATAATATGAGCTAAAATAGTTGTCTGATTGGCTAAACCAGCAGGTAATTAATACTATTTAAATTGAATTACAAAATGTTGGGAGATAGCGGGGATCTGCCTGGAGGGGGACCGTAATTAAAGAATTTTAACGTTTATATTTGAAATTTTTGGTCTTCAGAAGTTTTTGAAAACACTGAGTCCTCCCAAAATTTGGAAAAATGGTCTAAAATAAATTTGGAAAATCCTGTATCTTCTAAAGTGTGTAAAAATGGGTACACAATGATTAAAAACCTGACTGATTGTATGACTGATGCAGGTCCACAAAGTACCCCCCCCCCCCAAGAGTTTTTACTTCCATATTCTCAAACATCATTTTATTTCTTATTTTTCTTCTTCAGAGATCCTCTTCTAAATCAACATGATAATTTTTGGTACGGTTTCACTGGTGTTGTGGCAGTCTTTCTAGTCATCAGTTTACTTATTTGTCCAAATGGTGAGTTTTTACATAACTATAAAGAATTGTCGCCAAATTCCAGCTATATTAGCTGTTAGATTTGCTAGAAATTGTATCTTCAAGAAGCTTATTGGGTCAATAAAAAATGTCACAATTTGATGATTTTGTAAAAATGAAAAATGATGAAAACAATAATACATAAACCAATCAGAATCTTAATGATGTAATTAGCAACAAGCCAGAATGAGAAAGATTAGATTAAGATTGAGAGAATCTATGTTGTCATGCATTCCACAGAATGTAAAACTTTTTTCATTTTCTGCTTTTCAGGCCACCATTCAGATTAGTAAGTGATATTATTATTCACTAGTTAATTGTACTAACTGGTATTCTTGGTTATCATGATTTTTATTAAATGTTCAGCACTTTACTGGTGTTTATAATAAAAAGAACAGCATATCGATTTACCAGGCAAACTAAAGAAATAATTGTTATTGTATTTTTAGCACTATTGTCGAGATTTTATTGATAATCGTGAGAATCCATCTATTAATCAAAATTCTTTTCACTTTAAACATATCATAACTTCACATAAAATAAAGTAAAATGTTTCTAATATTATTTCTTTTTCTTTTTTTTATTTAGGTCCTTTTATAAGACCTCATCCAGCATTATGGAGAGTTGTCTTAGGTAAGATCAAGTTTTCTTTTTTTCTTTACTTTGCTTACTTTACTTGTAGTTGCCAAAAGAAACTAAACTTTTTTTGACATGTACAACAAGCTTGTATTGTGTCCATATTCTTAGATTGTTTTGTTTTTTAATATATCTACACTACATCTTTTACAGTCTCTAATGTAATCTGACAGTTGTGAAACCATTTCTAGGGTGAACTTTCTTCCTTCCTCGGCTGGTAGGGACAATGACTTTCCACATGGAAATAATGCAAAATCTTTTGTGTCTTTGATGTTGAGAATACAAGTTAATGACTTATGAGTTATTTACAATAGTCATATCTTTTTATCTTTTTATCTTCGGGTAAAACTTCTTTGAACTTCTGCAATTTGAGTGGGCAACCATAACTAGTCGAGAATCGGTTAGACAATTGATTTCCTAGTAGTAATCATTAATAGTGGTGTTCTGAGTATCCATGAACACTAATCCTGTGCTTTTTAAAAAATTCTGTTTATATGCAAAGATGATTAAGCGTTAGCATTCATTGTGACACCCAATTCCTTCACATAAGATCTTATTGGGATAATTGAACCACTAGGGCTAAGCGAACTTGCTCCTGATTGTACATTCAGTCCATATCTTAGGACTTCAATCTTATTTTTATAGAAGATATTCCACTCAACCCACAAGTATATTTTGTTCAAGTCATCTTGTAATTTGTGATTGAGGAGCCAATTCATTAGCAAATGATGATAAGAAGCTATTTAGGAGCTCTTCATCTTTATCTGATATCATGATTAGAAATAGTAATGGGCTCAAAACAGGGCTTTATGAGACAGTTGTAAAGTTTGTAAAGCTTGTTTCAATTGTTTCATAAAGGAAATAAATTATCACGTTTTTCGTTTTGTTTTTATAAAACAACAGTCAATACCATACTGTTACCTGTCTCTTTTATTTAGTCCTCTTTGATGGATGATGAATGATGGCAAATGGTGAAAATCTGAACATACATGATAATGATGTGACACAAAATGGGGGTGGGGGATCTCTTCAAAGAAGAATCTTCATGAGAACATTGAAAAAGTTTCTTATTCATTTATTTCTATTTTTTTAATTTACTTTATTGATGATCTATCCTTTAGGTGTAAGCATCATGTACACTCTCTGCTTGGTGTTTGCTATCTTTCAAAATTACAAAGATATTCTAACCATTCTACAATACTTTGATCCAAAGCTTTCAGTTGCTAAGCCAGATACTGAGGTTTGATATTTTCATATTCGTTTTTAGCTATTGATTTCTTGCCTCGATCACTTAGTAGTGGGGCCTATTAGTGGAAGATTAGGGTAGCGGGATGAAAATTGGTAGCGATGTTCATTATACCATATTTATAAATATATTTCCACTAATAGGCCCACTATAAAGAGCATTTCGCCATCGCCACAACAAAATTCACCTTTTGGATGTCCATTAAACAGTCCCAGATGAATTTTAAGATTGCGCTTTGGCTGTGCAACGACAATGTGTATTTGTTGATTTTTGTATGATCCTATTAAATGTTGAATCTATATCAAATGTTAAATATTAGCCGACTCGAATTGAAAATCAGAATATTTTGATGAGAAATAACTAAAGAATGTCATTCCTTTCCTAATTTACCAGGCTGGAATCCATGTAGTCATTACGCCGGAGGTGCCAATCTCTATTTTTTTCGCTGTGCAGAGGGTATTGAATAGTGTAAATCAGAGATCGTTTTCTGCACCAGCCTATCTTGAGAGTCTGTACCAGGGGTGCATTCTGGCTATCATAAAGCATGTGCAAGAAGTTGAAAAATCGACTTTTTTGTGCCACTGTGCCAAGGCAGACGTTTGTCAACGCTGGAGACCTTCAGCGTGGGCTACATGGATTCCAGCCTGGCTTACTTTATTGATTGATTGTTTGGTTGATTTATTGGTTGATTTAGGTTTATGCAGAAGACTGCTCAATAAATGTCATCTTTTCTCGCATTGATATTTTCGTCATCGCCCATTTCGTTGGATGGGTTGTGAAAGCTGTGATGGTGAGACATGCAGGTTTACTGTGGTTGTTAAGTATCACATGGGAGTTCACAGAGGTAAGTATTCTGTGTTAATGTTTCTGTTTCTTTATTGATAGGTCAAAGGGACAAGGTGGAGTTTGGGGACTTTGTATATGTATTGTTCAGGATCTTTAGTTCACCAGCATAAATATATATATTTATCACGATATTTAAATTTTGCATTCATTATAGAGGACTGGAGACGAACTATTTATTCTTGGTGATTTGTTCTGTTTAATATAACTAAAGTAGCCTGTGGAATCAATGGAATCGTATTACTACTTGATGCTATTATACAAGAAGTGGTAATCTCCCCACTTCTTTTGCTAAGGAAGATTTGTTTAATAATTATTTATTCATTATTCCTAATAATGTTTCAGCTTGCATTTGCTCACCTTCTTGAGAATTTCAAGGAATGCTGGTGGGATTCGATTGTGTTGGATGTGTTGATTTGCAATGGATTGGGAATTCATTTTGGTCTCTGGTTGTGTAAGAAATTGGAGATGAGGGAATATCGATGGGAAAGTATCAAGTAAGTGAATGCACACAAAGAGACAAAGCCATTGAATGAATAAACGGTGTCTTTTCAAATTTCATGGCATATCTCAAAGATGTTTTTTCATGTTTTTCTTATTCCCTATATAAAGATGTTATAATTGTGTCTTGTTTATCTGGGGCACTGTTCGCTTGGTCTCCCCTTGATGGAACAAGTGATGACCCAGAAAGACTTTTGTCAAGCTGTTTGGTCTGCTTTGATGATTTCGTTGGCTGTTAACACAGTGAAGATTTTGGAAGAGATTGGTCACTTTTATCTATGTCCATAAATGTTTATAAATGTTTAACAGCCTTTAAAGCTATATTGATAAAATTCTTTTTCTTTTAGAGATATACGAGGAACATCTAAGAAGTTACGAAGAGCTGTACTTCAATTCACACCAGTCAGGTAAAAACATTTTTTTCATCAATTTTCATTTCCATCTGACCTGCGCAATTTTGATTTAATTGATTCGAAGGTTCTTGTTAAGTTTGTGCTTGTTTCTATCGAAGTATTTGTCTAAAGTGCAGATTACAAAGATCATTTGATTTTGTTTTCATTGGCTTGAGATGGAATATGCAAGCAGCTTATAGGCTCAACCCTGAAATGAATACAACCATGTTTTTGCAAAATCAGTTCTTTTTTTTTGACGAAGTTAAATCTGATAATTTGATTTGATATGAATGGAATTTTATAAAGGCCTTTAATGAAAGAAGTGTGGGAAAAATTGCCTCTCTCGTAATTTTTTGATATTTATTTACTTTCACATTTATGTCATGTACACCCCCTCCTAAAGGCACCCCCCTCGCCCAAATAATCAGCGCAAAATATTGGTACCCCCCCCCCCCCACCCTACAAGTAATGGCCTTACATTATAGGGAGTATTAAAAAGCAATTTTAAGAACAATAGCTGTTATGATATGAACAACACCCCTAAACACTATAATTACTATTTGTTTTGACATTACTAAAGACTTCTTTATCCACATATAAAGATTATTTAAGAAAAAAATATTCTGATTTAAAAAAGGCCAACCCCTGTAAATATTCGGGATTTCTCACAAGCCCATTCACCCCTTTCTGTTTGTTGGTGATTTTGATAAGAAAAAATTATGATGTATAATTTAGTCAGTATTTTTTTCATTTTAGTTGGATGGAAGTGAGATGGTTCGATCCAAAATGTGTTAAGATGAGATTTACATCACTCTGTGCTTTATGCATTGTTTGGCAGGTATGTCAAAAAAAATTTCTTTCATTTTGCATGAATTATTTTCTCAAACCTTCATTCATCGATAAACCGTAGAAGCATTTTTTTTTATAGATTGCTGAACTGAACACTTTCTTCTTGAAGCATATCTTTATCATCCCTACTCATCACTGGATGAACATGGCACGACTTGCTCTTCTCTGCACAATAACCATGCCAACACTCAGGTAATGCAGCTTTTTACTAATTGCTTATAGTAGGGGAAGTCACAAAGATAGTCCCTTTCATTGCGTTCCAGGAAGAGATATAATAATTATTTTTGTTTAATTGACTTGCTCAATTTCAAGAATTATGGTTGGCATATAGTTCTTCTTTTAACTGTCGCCGTGTGAAATTTTGCGTGTACGTTGAATTACTTTTTTGGAAGTATTGTATTTTATTTTAATAGCAAGCCATGTCGAGAGCCTAAATGAGAAATAATGAGAGAATAAAACTAAACAATAAGACATCGATTCTTCCATCATATTAAGTTCCTTTTCCGAATCATGGGAGTGGCATAAGTCTGGGGGGAAACTAAAATCGTATCGAGGAGTAAATCACTGTTACATAGTGTCCACCCCTCCCCAAGGCTGCTGGGGGGTTGAGAACTTTTTCAAATTGGCCTGAAAGATGGGTGTTAAGGCTGTTCAAAGAATCAGGCGGGATTTGAGTGCAAAGGTGGGGGTAAAATGTTCTCGGTGGGGGTTAAAGTGTGACTAAGCATTGACCATTTCCTTACAAGTTAAATTGACTTATTTTGACAATGGTCGATTTTTGTGTGACTTTTGCATCCCTTTCACTTTGATACACATGAATTTAAAATTCCAGTTAACCCAAAAGCTCAAGAATGAAAATATTTTAGGTCGAGCAAGGTCTGGCTAAGTTGCTGGGGGTTGATTCAGTACAAATCAGGTGGTGTTAGCGTTGTAGGTGGGGGTTTACTTTTCTAGGTGGGGATTGTGACCCCCTAGGACACTATGACTGTTAGGAAATTTTGGACACCTTTTCAAAAGATTCTGCTGTTTCTTTGCAAATCTTACAGTAATCCTATTGTTCAAACAGAAATCTCATATGCTTTTTCAGAGAGTGATCCATTCCTCCTCAGGATGTATGTGTAACTGAGAAAAGTGGGCGGTACCATCTTCTTATTGAAGAAAGAAACAGTTCTTTTCGATGTCTGTTATGTCAACAGTTCAAAATATTTGTTCTATTTACAGTAGCAATAATTCAACTTATATTGAATTATATCCAGTGGCGTCGCTAAGAGATGAAAAGTGGGGAGGTGTAAAAACAAATCCGCACCCACTGATTATACTTTGTTTTTTTTTAAAAAACTAAATTTTATTTTTTCATCGTTTTCAGTCTCAGGTGTCGTTAGTCGTTCTTAGAAAAACTTCAACGAAAAAATCACTATAGCCTAATTCAAAGATTGTACAAAAGACCTTCAAAATTCAGTAAATTAACCTTTTTAGATCAATAACATTATAAAATAACCATTCTAACAACTAACCACTAACTCAACAATTTTTTTCTTGACTGACACTCAGCCTGGACATGTTCTAAAGATGTTCTTAAATCTTTAGCGATCTTTAGCCATCTCTGCATGAATGAACGAGGTTCTCATAAAAACGTGTATATTCAACTAATCATCTATTTTCATCTTCTTGTAGGCAGTTCTACCTGTATGTGACTGATACAAGATGTACACGTGTTGGAACACAATGTTGGATGTTCGTGTAAGTGAAAGTTATATTTTTACTGGTAGTTACTTTTAAAGGTTTATGAGTTTAAAGGTTTACCTCAAGCGTAATTTGTGTACACGCTTCTTCTTGCCAAAGAAAGTGATTTCTTTGAAAATCTAGGCGTAAGCTGGGAAACCAAGAAGAATAGGTATATGTAAAATTCGGCACGAAGTTTATTACTCTTTTTTCTTTCATAAGAATAACGTAAGACAAATTTTACTACTATCGTCGTTATATTAAGAAAAAGATTTTATCATTAGCTTGGTTATCAGTTTGCTAACACTTTAAACGTCTTACCTCAGTCATCCGGAAAAATCCAAAAAAAACTATGATCCGGCTTGAAAAAAGGTTTTGGATTAAGATCTGGACGAAAAATCCTTTAATCCGGACCAAAAAAGGGGTCTATCGGATGACTTAGGTAGGAACTCTGGTAGAAAACCGTAAATCCAATACCGCAGCGTACAATTAAATATATTTCAATGATTTTCGAAAATAATTTTGTAATTCTAATTAAATAGCGCAGGTTAGATTTTGAAAATAATTAAATGGCCTCTAATT
>JAUKPT010002668.1:0-12948 GCA_032273505.1 Nanomia bijuga
TCACAAAAGGTACGAAATTTCAACTTTTGGATTGCATAAAAGTACGCGCAAGCCCTTTGCGCAATCGTGTAACCGATTGCGTACATATTTCTTACTGACATGCCCGGGAGACAAAATAACTTGTTTGTTTGAAGAAGATACATTTAAATACTTATTATTATAACACTACTACACAAACTTCTTGGAAGTGCTCAACGTATTCAAAATAAGAACTATGTTTTTTGAGACAAAGGGGGGGGGGAGTGAGAGGGTATTTTGTTTTTACCTTAGAGTAATAGTATAAACATCATACTATGTTGTATACTATTGTTTCTAATCTTGTCATGCTTAAATAGATTTTTCATGTCCATAGGTCACTTAATCGTGTTAAATGTTGCCGATCGTTTTGTATTCCACCCGATCAAGGTGTACCCAGAGTAATCAGCGAAAATTGTGTGAGAATTGGAAGAAATGCCATCCAACGCAAGAACGCCCATTGTATTCATCCCCTCTTTTTTGTTTTATGATGCATTTTCTCAAAATGATATCATATACTTTTTACCTCTCTTTTTTAAGTAGGAATGTGAAATCGGTACTCGGTATTCGGTACTCGGTACTCGGCATTGTCACTCGATACCGGCGCAGATGCAGTTTGTACGAAGCTACGTGTATTTCAAGTCAGAAAAGATAATTTCAGTTCAGTTCATGGTAAATATACAAAATTTAGTAAAATAAAGCCCTAGGAAAAATATAGATAGATAAAAAAATAAACTAAGGCAGTAAAAGCAGGTAAGCGTAAAAAGAGAAAAGCTCATGACTAAACGCAACCTAAAACAATAATATAACATTAAGAAAAATAAAAAAGATGAATAAATAAAAATAATAATGATAATTTAATCAAGATAAAAAATACACTTAAGTCCATTTTAAAAGTTTAGATGCAATGAGTATAAAGTGTTTATAAAGTGTTTTGAAAGTGTTTAGAAAAAGGTCCGCGGAGCTTGATTGCAAGCAAATTTATGTTTCTGTGTTAATCCTGTATCAAGTGCTAGCTACCTACCACTTTCTGTTTATTTCATTAATTCCTTATATATTTTAATAGAAATAAGAAATGAATTGCCAAAAATTGGCACAAAAATAACATCGACGCTTTTAATTGACTTTCAAAAAAAGGACTTCTATTTTATTTTATTTATTAACAAATATCTACTTTGCTAGCAACAAAATTGATCCTAACTCGTCTAATTTATATTTCCGCAAGACTATGCAAACCTAATAGATTTATTTATTTTACGCATATATGTTGCAAAATAGCTCTGCGATAAAAAGAGGAGGGACTTATTTTAACAAGGATTTCATTGAACAATTCTTTTTTATAAAATTTCCAATCTTTATTTTTATTTTTAATAATCTTTTCTCTTTACATACACATCGAGGATTAACCATACAAACATATCTCTTTATGGCCTCTTCATTCGAAATTTGTTGCCAAATTTCTTCTTTTATTATCATATACTTTTTGAGGGCATTTCATTTACACCTCTACATACAAAAACGCCCTTTGTATTCATCCTCTTTGTTGACGATACGTTTTCTTAAAGTAGTATCTTTATATTTTCTACCTCCCTTTTTAGGTAGGAATGTGAAATCGAAAGTTTCTGAAAGAAAAACAATTCTTTGTATCTGTTCATCAAAAGATAATCGCATCGCCTCCGCGTCAATTACCATATCGCCCTATCTTTGTCCGCGAGCTTCGTTCGTTTCCATAGGTTTTAATTATTTTTGGATATGTAATAAGGTTTTAAAAAATACATCCAATGATGAAGTATGGAGCGTTATTACCCGAATGATAGGGCCAAAAACCCGTTCGTTAATTTGATTGGCTTAGAAACCGGTCCGTATCAAGCAGGATTAGGCCCTACTTGCGAATTTGCTTATTTGTTCAATTGTCTCGAAAAACAGGCTAAAACGTCAGTTATCGGTTTAGAAAGGATAGTGTTTTTGTTGAGACTTTGGTGTTCGAAAATAAGGAGTAAATAGAATTAGTGCGACGTCAATTCTTTCCCATTAAATGAACCAAGTTAAAAAAAATTGTTATGATATAACATTTTGATACAAAAACTAGCAATGTTCCTTAAATGAGAATTTCTTTAGCCTCATATTTGATAAATCAGTAGAATTCACCACTTCTACCCTTATTATGTTTATCTTTCTATTCTATTCTGTTCACTTCCAATGCCCCTTTCCTTATAATTGTTTTTGATGTTTACAGTTTTTGAAGTCGCACTTGATTTTTTTGTTTATCTTCTTAAATGTTTCGAATGCTTTTGTCACGTCATTCGAACGATTTATTATAGAGAAAAGTAAAAAAGTTATTTTAAAAAAGATAACTAACCCTCTTTTCTCTCTTATCTTTGTTGTTTATCCGGGTAATAAAGCCAATACTAACTGGCTAGGCGGGTACAATCCCGGAAAATATCAGCCCTTGGACGACGTATTAGCCCTCCCTGCGGTCGGGCTAATACTGGCGTCCTCGGGCTGATATTTTCCGGGATTGCCCTTCTATCCAGTTAGTATTGGCTTAGGTTTATTGACGCAAAAAATTGTTATTTAAGTAATAAGAAGATAAAGGGAGTATGTGAGACATATATTTCGACTGCCTTGAATTTCCGGTTATTTATCCTTTTTACAATCCAGTAAATCTGATCAATTGACTGGTCAGTCGATTAGAAGCTGTACTTGTTTTTATTTTACTTGCTTGGTATCAAAAATGTTGATCTGTCCGCTAACTGGAAAGAGAAAAGGCTTTAGTTACCGTTTGATGTAAAGAAAATTGTCCGTTAATTAGAGTGTTCGCTAATTAATTGTCCGCTTTTTAGAAAGTATCGACTTGAAGCCGGCAAGTGAAAAAATATTGTCTGCTAATTTAGAGTGTCGGTTAATTGGAGAGAGGACTGTATATTGCTGCAATTAATTTACGCAAAGTGGATCCTGATCAAAATATAGCAACCAAAATTTCAGGAGCTTTTAGCATATTTGGAGAAATCATTAATATTTTGTATTTTGTATTTTGTCTAAACTTGTGACGAAACAATAGATCTAAAGAACAACCTTTTTCCAAGATAAACTTCATCACTTTCTTATCTACGCAATCATAAGATTTAACCCACAACTGTAACGTCTGGAAAATAGACCTCTTATCGGCGTTATCATAAAATGTTGATTATTAGCAAGGTGACACTGTTACCCTTGGCAGAAAGTTGAATATATTGCAAAAACCATTGCTGAAATTTGACAACTTCGCAGAAAGAATTCAGATTAAAATCAAACTCGAGAATTTGAAAAATTGAAAGATTTAACTTAGTCCATTGAAGCAAGTTTCTGCAAACAAAATTTGCTCAGAAAATAGCTATTTACCTTTTGTCTTAAAAAATGGTCCTAAGACAAATCCAGTGTCAGATCTGGTCCTTTTTCAAAGTATTATTCAAATATAATTCAACTCACGCTTGGTCTCAAATGGTTATAGTGGGTCTCGAATGGTTATAGTGGGTCTCGAATGGTTATTGTGGGTCTCGAATGGTTGGAAATAGGTAATAGAAGCATCCTTTACGCCCCAAACCCCATATTTAGTCACCCATTTATCTTTCTTTTATCATTAATCTACTCAATAACGAAATATTCGCTCAATAAAGATTGTATTCATGAATACACTGAATAGATTTCAGATCCGCCACCAGTGCCGGATTTACCAGTAGGCTAAACAGGCTATAGCCTAAGCCCTGTGCTTCCAGTTATAATGTTAGGCCTCGCACAAAGAACCTTATAGAGCTCATAGAGTAAAATTATAAAGTTGGAGATGTATATTCAAATTCATCTTCTCAGAATGATATCTCTGAAAAAGCAAGTCTTATCAATGGTGATACTGACAATATCGATAATGCAAGCATCGTAGAGTTTTTAGAAAAAAATCAGTCCAATAACTTTCCTGACACAAATAATGGAATTAGTCCATCAGATGAACTCTCTCCAAGTCATATTTCAAAGAACACATTTAAAGCTCCTTCCAAGGAATCTATAACATCTGATGATGTTTTGCCTATTATACCAAATAAAAAACAGGTAATATATAATAAAAAAGACTCATTGACTTCATTTTCTAGTATTATAGAAAATAATAGCGAGACAACTGTAAGAGAAAAGAAGTCAAGTATATCAGATTGGACATTGGTCGATGCAACATCACCTTTAACAAGATCAGATACATTTAAGAGTTGGGCTAAACAAGATAACCATGATTTAAACGGTGTTACACATTTCATATCACTCATTCGATACATGATTGGTAGCCACCATTCAAGAGAAGTATTTGTTGATTTACAGGGAATCAAAGTCATTGGTTTGTTATTGCAATCATGTAGTCCTAATCTTATAAATGTTGGTTTCTTAGATTCTGTTGCCAAGCTTGTTGAAAGTATTATTGAAATAAAAGATGACTTATTAAAAGCAATCTTTAAATACATTGTTTTTGAATTTGAAATTTGGTATAAAGCTGATGTTTCTGTCCAAATAGCACACACGCAATTGTTACATACATATATCAAAGATGACCCTGAACTATTTCGCAATTTGTTTGGCGTAGACTTTTTCTTTCGAATAATTGAACTATATTATTGCAAGTCTAATGAAGATTTTAAACGTAGAACTGCAGTTTTAAGTCAATCAGAAGCAAGAGATTTGAGAAAAGCTCTTCTTGGACTTATCTTTTATATGATTAAACTCTCCCCGAAAACAGAAAGTTTGAATAGTGTAATCAGTTACATGGCTAACCTATCTCAACATGAGCATTTAGATGAGGTTTTGGATCTACTTCATAACATTGTTAAAATCGGCGACACTGCATTGAATAGTTACGCAGCTGAAATTGGAACTCACATCATGTACAGGTGGAGTGTTTATGAAATCCCTGATCATATAAGACTTAAAATATCTAATATTGTTATTCATCTTTTGCATCATGGAAATCTGCCAGATTCAATGAGACAAAAACTTTTGCTCAAACCAAATCTTTTTCCTGCCATTGGGGAGTTGTTACGAAAACAAGATATCAATCGTGACATTGTTATCCATCTTTTGAAATTAGGTATTTCACTTGATCGCAGTATCGAACAAGAATCAGATATCTATTCTGATTTCAATATTGTTTTATCTGTTGTTCGTGTTGTGCAATGTCTTCCAAGACCTATCAAATTAGAAGTGGCAATAAAGATTCGAAACTCTCTCAAATTGAGTAACATGAGTGCAGAACGTTGTGCAAATGAATTGAATTGGTATGAGCCATTGTGGAGGCTAATCTTAACTGAAAACAATTCACCGAGTGACATGGATGTGATGGAGGCTGAACTTGTCCAAGTTGTTATTGAAATCATTTATATTGTCATGTGGACTGGTATTATTGGTTCTGACGAATCTGCATGGGTGAAAAGATGTGAACCCCTTTGTTCATTGCATAATTTGTCATCTGCCAACTACACATTTTTATTACCAGTCTTGGTTGTTGAAAGACAACTACTTGAGATGTGCTTGCAAGCATCCTCTACAGCCCTGAATAATTCAGAGAAAACCTATGCTGTAGATTTACAAAATGCATCACGAATTTTAAAACTAGTTGAAGATTTCATATTTTCTAGTGAGTTAGAAGGAAAAGAAAGTTCAAAATGGAGTGTGAAACTTATTTCTAATGTGTTGGTTTTGCTTGATGCTATGAATGCTTGGGAAGATAGTACTGAAGCTGGTTCAGAATGGTTAGAAGTGTTGCAGATTGCTGAGAGAATTTTATATAATTGCTGTTTACAAGATGAAAATGATGTTGTTATTGCTGGAAGTCAACAGTTGGCTGTTTTACTTGCAAAGCATACTGTAAAGAGCAAGGAGGAAGCTTGTTATCAAATGTTTCATCTCAATGATGTCTTAAAAAGTATGAAAGAAAAAGGTTTATATATAAGTGATCATCTTATGAATTCAATTTATTTACGTTATGAAGTTTATTGTGCTGCATCGAAAGAAGATGAAGCTCTATACCAGCTACCTCCATTCAAACAAGCTCATTTTAATCAAGACTTCTTAGAATATATGGAGAGTGATGATTATCAATTATTTTCTGAATCTATATGGCCTATTTCGAAAAAGTATTCTAGAGAGTCTTCAAATGAATCATCACTTGATATTGGACGACTTTGGATGGACTCGTTAAATTCAATGTCAAAATCTCTACAACAGAAAGAGATGGATGTTGAAGAGTCATTGCAAAATTTTAGTAAAACGATTTATCTTGGTTTTGATGAAAAACGAAATGAAGAACGAACTAGCTTTGAAGATTATAAGAAATTATGCAGACAACAGAAAGGTATAACTAAAAAGTTATGGCAATACCAAAAGCATTTCTTGACTAGTGAACGAGGTGCATGGAAGTCATTAGGTAATCCATCAAGACATTTCAAACTATCTAACGCTGAAAATCGTTATCGTATGAGATTAAAACTAACAGAGAACTTAGCTTATAATTCACATTCAGATGCTTCCAGACAGCGAGACATGAAATCTTTACCTGATGTTGTTGTTAAGAAAATTCCAGTGATACTTCCAGTTTCTGCAAATATTGGGGACAATGTGATGGAGGAAGATAAGTTGCTTTCGCCAACTGCTGAATATGATAATGATAGTGGAGACATAGATCAAGTTACTGAGTCCAGTCATTTATATGATCTGCAGACTTTTGAGAAGATAACAGGGTCTTGTATTCATTATTGTGAGTGCACGCTGGTTACTCTGATGGATGTCATTGCAGGGCGTATAGAATTAACAGAGACTCATGTTTGTTATTATGATGATAAAGAGAACTCTCCAGATTCAACCAATGATTTTAATTTTGCGTTAGATGAGTTACGAGAAATACATAGCCGGAGATATAATTTAAGAAAGACTGCAATGGAGTTTTTTCTTCTTGATAGATCTAGTTTTCTTGTTAATTTCCCATCTGCTAAAGAAAAAGATTTATTTTATAGAAAGTTGATAGGTCAAAAACCAAAACATCTTTATTTCAGTGGAATCCAGACTCCATCAAAACTTCTACGAGTTTCAAAACTAACAAGTAAATGGGTCGAAAGAGAAATATCAAATTTTGAATACCTCATGCAATTGAACACAATATCAGGAAGAACATATAATGATTTAGCTCAATATCCAGTTTTTCCATGGGTCCTTATTGATTATTCATCAGAAACTCTCAATCTCGAAGATGAGTCAATATATCGTGATTTGTCAAAACCCGTAGGAATTCTTAATCCTAAAAAAGAAGAAGAAATAAAGTCAAGATATGAATCGTTTATAGATCCAAGTGGGATGACTCAGAAATCACATTACTTTACTCATTATTCTAATCCTGGTGGTGTCCTTCATTATATGGTTCGTGTTGAACCATTCACAAGTCTTCATATTCATCTTCAAGGCGGTAAGTTTGATTGTGCTGATCGTCTGTTCTACTCACTACAAACTAGTTGGGAATCTGTAATGAATAGTAGTGATGTCATGGAATTAACTCCTGAATTTTATTACTTTCCAGAATTTCTGATAAACCTAAATGGATTCAATTTAGGTGAACTTCAAAATACCGGAAGCGATATAAGTAATGTTCGCTTACCACCCTGGGCAAAAGATGCATATGATTTTGTTCAAAAGCATCGAAAGGCATTAGAATCTGAATATGTTTCAGCTAATCTGCATTCATGGATTGATCTGATCTTTGGTTTTAAACAACGCGGTAAAGAAGCGGAGAAAGCACTGAATGTTTTCAGTCATTACTCTTATGAAGGAGCTGTAGATTTAGATATGATAGATGACCCAGTTTTAAGAGAAGCAACTGAAGGCATGATCAATAATTTTGGACAAACTCCAACACAATTACTTAAAAAACCTCACCCAAGACGTAAAACATTGAAAGAAATGGAAGCAGGAAAGCCAATTGTTACGAACGATTTGGAAGCATCAACTTATTCTTTAATCGAAATCATGCACATGGTAAATCCACTAATATTTATAGCTGCATGTAAACCACGACCAAAATCTATTCTTTACCAAGCTGTTCCTGATTCTCTTATCACAGTTCATGTTAATGGACTCTTTGGTACACATTCTTGGTATACAGATCCTAAAACTAACAAATTCTCTTTCACAATGGATGTTCTCCTCGCGTCAGCTTCGAGTCATAGTCAACGAGTTCTTCCTGGTGCCATTTCTCCATCATTAGACTATTCTTCAAGACTATTTGCATTTACAGCAGATGGCCACTTGATGATATCTTGTGGTTACTGGGACAATAGTATAAGACTTGTAAATACAGATCGTGGTAAAGACAGGTTGAAAATGTGTGTCAACCACCATAATGATATTGTTACTTGTATTGCGTTAGATATTGATGGATCCCATCTGATTTCTGGTTCAGCGGATTTAACTTGCGCTATCTGGAAGATCGAACAAGTAAATGGTTTCTCTGCAGGGCTTTCTCCTAAACCAATTCAAATACTTTATGGACATAACTCATCGATTTCTGCAATTGGAATGCATGGTGATTTAGATCTTGCTGTCAGTGGAGCTCAAGATGGGACTTGCCTTATACACACTATTCGAAGAGGAATATTTCTTCATACGTTGAATCCATCACATGCAGAAGATGATGAAGCTCCATCGACTGTTATTCAGATAAAGATATCTGAACAAGGCAGAATTATTATTCTTTCAAATCTTGTTGGGTACGATGTGCCTCAACATTTTATTTCAATGTACAGTATTAATGGCTCTCCGTTAGGAAATGTTGTTTTGAACCAATTAGTTTGTGACATATGCATAGTAAATGAATATCTTGTAATTGGTAGTATGAGTGGGACGCTCCAGATACGACATACAAATGATCTTAATGATATTGTTTTATCAAAAAATGTCAAAGCTCCAATATTTACTGTTGCATCTACCTATAATGGTAGTCATATATTTATTGGTCGAGGGGATGGGAACATATTAGTTATGTGTCCGTCAGACTTATAATGAAATTAAATCTATTTTTTGTTATTTTGTTGTTTTTTTAGTTCTAATTCTTCTAATTTATTTTGAAAAAATAATTATTTAGTAAGATATTTTTGGATTCGGTGTGTGTGTGTGTATGTCGGTGTATTTGTGTGTGTGTGTGTGTGTGTGTGTGTGTGGTGTTTATATAATTAAATTGAAGTTATGGCAATGATAAAACAGTTGTTAGTTGACAAAAAAAAACACAAATAGACCTTTGACTTACTCTGGTAATTTATGTATTTTTTTCTGTCACAATCACACAGTACATACAGTTTTTTGGAAATAATGATAGCATCAGCAGGATACTAAAATAGCCTCTTTTTTACATTTTTCGACAACATTTTTACTTTTTTTTCGACAGCCAGGAGCTATTGAATAATGTCTTTGACAATCATAGAAGAAATCCAATTCTTGTTAAGGTTGAATGAATTTTAAAACAACTTTATACTTTTACACATATGGAATGAAAACTGTTTAAACTGTGTTGAAAAATGTCCCGTAACATGCAATGTGGATGAGTTGTTTGTCAAAGAGCAACTGAGAATCAATAATTTTTATAGTGATGTTATTTCTTTATTTATTGGTATTTTTTGAGATTTCGTTTTCTGTTGGTTGTGTTCTACTGAAGATAACTTGTATATTTTTCAAAATTTCACAAATTTCTCAAATTTAAAAGTGTTAAAAGTTGAAAGGTTTTAGCTCTTCTTTTTTTTCAAAGAGACGTTGCAAAATTGTCAATATTTTTTTGAATGATGATGAAAATATATACTGTACCATTGCTTGCCATTTAAATTATGAATCTTATGTTTAATCAATATTTAAATAGGTTACTTCTATTTAAGCCTCAGCAGGTATTTGCATTCTATAGTACTAACTAACTTATAAAAGGGATCGTGGTTTGAACATCTTACCCAATACACATTTCACTTAATATTCAATTAACAAATTAAGTTGGAAATGATATGTGAATTAGGGTGTTTGCTAGAAATAAGATACTTTTGTTTGAGAGTGACAACAATTGATTTTACAAAGGTAGATAACACCCTGATACAAGTTTGAAAATGTTTGAAAATGTGGATATTAATGTTTAGGAATATTTGTTCTTCTGAGATGTTGCGAAATTCTTTTCTTTTTTCGTTTTGAACCTGTTTCGAATCCTCTTGGTATAAGAGTCCCCTTCCCCCTTTCCGAGAGGACCCCGTCAAAACAGCAGCAGTGTGATGAATAATGTCCAAATCTGCTGATTAATGTCAGACTCGAAGGGGAAGGGGACCTATAAGGTCTTGAGATTCTTCTTCATTCTTGTAGGGGTTAGGGGTAGGGGGTACAACCCAGAAAAAAAGGCATATCTTCAAATGTTTTGAAGTACCCTTATTTCTCATGCCCTTAGGTGCCCTGAACAAGGTTCAAAAGAAATTTTTCAAAAAAAAAAAAAGATTCTTGCTTGAAAGCGAGTTTGCATTTTCCAGAGGCTGGTCCTTACTGGAAGAGTGCTGAGAAAACAAGTGAGAAACAAATAAGTTAAGTCACCAAATTATGCATACGTTTGTTGTCTTATTGGTTGAAAATTACATCATCAAACTTTTGGTTGGTTCTCTCCTCTCATCTAATGATGCCATTTTAAAATGAACCAACCAGAATCTTGATGACATAATTTTCGACCAATTAAATGGCGAATTTATATATATTCCATTAAGGAAAGGAAATACTTGTCTGATTTTTGTAGTTGTTTCTGTTCTTCATTATTTTTATTTCTATTTTTGTTTCTTGACTCAAAAATACTTATAAAACTGTATCAAAACTGTCTAAGCTAGCTAGTATTTAATCAGTTCCTGATTGTTTTTATTAAGAATCCCCCCTCCCTGATTTGCATCAATTTCTTAGTTTGATAAACAGAAAAACAACATTTTAGAACATGACAGAAAGTTCCAATTGCGATAGCAGAGCAGAGCTATTTAGCCTCGGGAAAGACAACATATTGTTTTCAGAAACAAGCAGGGTACTTTCTAATATTGCTATCCAGCAAAAATCTACAGGACTGGAACATGCATGAATATTCTTATGTTGTTGATATTATTTTTTAAGTAAACAAGATGATGAGTATGATTTGACTCTTTTCGACTGTTTTTGTTGACGTCATTATCATTCCAGTGTCACTCGTAAACACGACCTGACATCATTATGCTTTTGCTGTACTATCAAAATAAAAACAAATCTACATTTATAGTCTGACTCTAACTGAAATTATTCTAAGTAAACCAATCAGAATCTTGATGATGTAGTGTTCAACCAATCAATAGTCTAATGATCCCTTAGAAATCTTAATCATGAAGATTCTTTTGACCAATAAAACAGCAAATTTGTAGACAGTCCTTTTATTGTTTTGAAAGTTTGAAATTATTTTTTATACAAATAATGAGGGGTGGGTGGGTTGGTTATTTTCTTCTTCATGTTGATCAAATGACAGACTGATAATAACAGGTTGTATGCAACTATAAGCCTTATATCCTTCAAACACTGTCTCATATGTCACCTTAATGAATATTACTTCGATCCACTTTTCAAATTGTTTTCAATGTAAATGTTTTTACAGACTTCTTTTCAACGGAAGCAACATAAGTGTTGTCACATATATACGATGTATACTGTATAAAAGTTTCCATGAATTTTTCAAACTCAAATATGTCATGGCAGTTGAATGTATAGTTATGTGTGCATATACGCACCGATTGATAGCCATTAGCCCCCCCTGCTATTTTTATTTTAAAGATAATCTATCTATAAAAGATTTACTAATTCTTGTTTAATATACGACGTCTAATAATTATATAAAGGAATTGATTCTGTGGCTAAGATAGTTTGTATAACGCCTTATCTCAAAAGTTTGTCTAATTTAGACTATTGATTAGTTGAAAATGACATCATCAAGAAAATGATAGGATCATATCAAAATGTCACAATATTCTGGTAAGACAAACATTTTTCAGTGAACCAATCAGAATCTTGATGATGTAATATTAAACCAATCAATTTGCGTAAACGAATCTATTTTTATAAGGGATCATCTCAAAAGTTCGTCTTATTATTGATTGGTTAATTTTTACATCATCATGAATCTGATTGGTTCATTGGAAAATGACATCATCTATTTCGACTTTAAGAGAGCATCAAATCGTGACATTTTTAAAATGAACCAATTAGATTCTTCATGATGTAATATTCAACCAATCAATCGTTTATATTAGACAGCGTTTTTAGATGATTCCTACTTGATTCGAATTGCGCTTCGTGTAGATCATTGACACTAGAACACAACCTCAACGCGTATCATTCAAGTGCCAACATATTTCAACGTTTGGCACCGTCTCAAAAGTTTATCTAATTTAGACTAATGATTGGTTGAGAAAGACATCACCGAGGTTCTGATTGGTTCATTTAAAATTGATATCATCATTTTTGACTTAAAGAAAACATCAAATTATGGCATTTTTGAATGAACCAATTATGTTCTTGGTGATGTAATGTTGAACCAATCATTAGTCTAAATTAGATAGATACACGTCGAGGTTGTGTTCTAGTGTGTCAACGATCTAATTCTATTTTTTAAATGATTCTTTTTTTAAAAAAAAATACTTTTCTTGGACATGGTACAATGACGTATACTTTTTGGCTTGGGGGGTTGGAATAATAGGGGAGGGGGGCTGGAAAAATTATCAAGAACTAATAGCCGTTTGTTGCAAACATGAGTCCAATAAAGCCTTAATAGTGCTATTGTTTGGAACCTTCTGTCGAAATTAATAAGCGGGGGGTTGGAATAAGAATGCCCTGGGTGGAATTTTTTTCAAAAATTAA
>JAUKPT010002669.1:0-12948 GCA_032273505.1 Nanomia bijuga
TTCTTAGAAAAAATATGAATTTGCTTTAAGATATTATAGCTGTTGACTCGTTTTTCAGTCATTAGATTTTTGTTTTCGTTTTTGTTTTTTTGTTTTGATTACAATGCAATACAATAGTTTCTTTAAAATGTCAAACGTTTTCCCAGACGTCTATGTCCCAACATTGAAAAATATTGTGTCACCGGAACTTTAGTATTGTCCAATCTGATAGCGTTATTTTGCTTTTGTAGGGACAACAATAGCATTTGTTTGTTTGTGCAAAAGTATATGACCTCGATTTATGCTTTACAGTATAGAAATTTACAATAAATTTAAATAAATTTAGTGCATTCATCATAATTCATAACTTCCTTTTTTATATTTTATTGTTTTTTTTTTAGAAAAAAAATAAAATATGACACAATATTTGCCAGGAAATCTCCTGGCATTATTCACGGCTCGTCCTGCGATCCCATTTAAACCACCTGTTGACAGACTGAAGAAAAGAAAGAATTCAGTACCATATAGTCCTGTGACATCTTTCATGACCCAATTTGAGGTAAGATTTTTTTTTCTATAATTAGTTATTATGTTAACCAAATGATCATGAACATGTTTAAACTTTTGAAAATCATCTGTTACAAGATAGAACAAGAGATCTTCTATATACTGGAAATTACTAGATAAAAATAAACTTTTCTTTTATATTATACTTATAAACCTTCAAATTTTAGACAGTTCCTCCACCTCCTGCTACAAGAGGTGAGACAAGAGAAGAACAAGCTGAAAGAAAGGTTAGTGTGCTCTTTTATCATAATTGATGATAATTGATGTTAGTGAAAAAATATTCTCGAGAAATTTCTCGTAATTCTCAAAGTTTCAATATTCCGTCCTTTACCTTAAGTATTTTCTTTTCCCCAAGATTCAGCCCCTGGATAAAACCAAAAATATTTGCAAAATAACTTTCCATAAAGAAAGTATTATGGAATCAGCAATCGTTTTGATTATAAAAATACAAATTATGATAATTGTAAATTGTCAAATATGTGACAAGTATCTGACCGAGAATGACAGGTTGTAATGTGAGAGAGGACCAGGGCTTTTCCAATTTGTTTCCACCACCTGTTTCCATGCATGCCAATAGAAATTGTGTGCTCAACAGAAACTAATATGATCATTTTCAATCCCTTTCCTACAAAAGGAGAATCTCCTTTTCCCTGATCATCAAGTAAGTTGTTCCAAAAATCGGAATTTTAACTTTAGAAAATTGAGAAAAAAGCAGCTGCTGACGATGTGTTGAGTGAAAAATTACTTAAATGTAAGTATCTTTTATATGAGCTGTCTGGACAATGATATATTTTGGCAGGCCTCTCAATAAGAGGCAGTGTTTCACCTCATCCCCGGAAATCAACGAGAATGAGTGATTTTATTTAGATATTTTTATGGATTGACTAGAGGAGAGGGATTAGCTTTCCTGCACAAAACCTTATTGATAAGTCTGTTTTGGATCAGCCTATTATTATTAAAATTATGCTTACAAAAATGCTTTTTTATATGAATATTGAAATTCAATGCAGCTAATTTTACATAACTATTCTTTAAAATTTCAAAAACGCTGTCTGAATTGAAAGTATAAGATGTTCCCTTTTGTTCTTATCTAAATAGTCTTCTTGACATATGATTAATTTCAGGGGATCCACACTCAGATAAAAATGCTACTGGTGATCCATTCAAGACTTTATTTGTTGCTCGAATTGTAAGTAATTTATTTATATTTTCATGTTTTTAATCAATCTCACTGACTTCAAATCTCATTCTTTTTTTGTCATCCATGTTCTTTATCATTTTTTTGTCTGATAAAACATTCAATATATTTTTTGTAGAACTACGATACAACTGAATCAAAGTTGCGACGCGAGTTAGAATCTTATGGACCCATCAGACAAGTAAGTAGTAGTTCTGTTTAAAAACAAAAATCATTGTTTCTTGTCTTAAAAGGGATCATTAACAAGTATGTAACAGCAAAGTGGTTGTGCGGGGGGGGTGCTTACTTAAATATCTTTTCTTAAATCGTTTTGGAATAAAAGTTAGAAATTGTAATTGTATGCTAGAAAATTGATAAATGTTACATAGCGTGCAGTGTGCCAAGAAAGGCAAATAATGGGAAAATGTCAATTATTTTGTGACGAATTATAGCTAAATGTTTAAGGGCTTTATAAAGTAATGAAAAATAGAAAATAAATTTAATTTTTGTGGACATCTCGGCCCAAATTACCAATTTTGGGCATTTGAGCCGAAATTACATTTTTAGTTGTTTCTCAGTGAAAAATTGATTTTTGAATATCATTCCACTATTGAAGTGGAATCTTATGATTTTTATGATAAATAAGAAAAAATCTTTGCATAGTTTCCGGAGGGGGTAGAGGCTGGCAGTACTTTGGTCATATCATCAAATTTCAGTTGTACCAGGTTCTCAATTTGCATGTAATTTTCTCTGAAAGTCTCTTCTGGTCTTAGTTTTTGCTTTATTTGGGTTAGTAGATTTCTGATATAACATGAAGAAAGACAAAATTTTGATAACATTCTAAATCTCAAAGATACCAATGCATTGCCAAGATAAATCTCATTTGAAAGTTGGAGAGGAGAATGGGACATTTAAAAAAAATAAATTTCAAAGTCATTTTTTAATTCATGATTATATACATATTAGTTTGTTACAATAACCTCTATGTTTCAGTTTTTATTGATAAATACATTTAGATAAAGACTAAATTACATGTTAATGCATTCAGCAATGGTGAATATTCTGGCCGAAATTGCTTATTTATGCCCCAGCCACCAAAATTCCACACTCTTATTTTTGTCCTGTTTTTTGCTGTGTTTCGCGGTGTTTTTCTGACTGATAATTTCATAATGCATGATTTTAAGGTAAAATTGGTAAAAATGTGAAAAAGGACTATTTTAGATAAAATAAAGGTGTAAATCACACAAATTATTTGTTTACTCTACTTAAAATGACCAAAAATGCTAAAATTTGCTAAAAGTTATGATTATTTTTGCCCTCTTTTTCTGTTTTTTGCCAAAAAGCTTATTTATGCTCCTGGTCGGAATATTCACCATTGTACCTTACCTACCTTGCTGGGGCTTCCTTGTTCCCTTAGGGATTGTTTACAAATTGTAGTGGTAAATTTGTCTTTTTATTGGTTGGAAATTACACCATGAATCTTATGGTTTACCTATTTTGTCAATTATTCCATATATTTTTATGAAAATAAGGAAATATAAAAATGAAAATGAAAAATCAACTCTTATTAAAAAATTGCAAAATTTAAATTTATTCATTTATCTTACCTTATCTCAAAAATTTTTATTTAAGGTATGCCTTGTGACCCCTTTTTGAGCCAAAATATGATGAACTTTTAGTATTTTGTAGGAGGGTGACTCAAATTTGGTATTTTAAAACCAAGGTTTTAAAATGAAAAAAAGTAATGGTGGTACATAAGTTGTGTCACGCAAGTGGCCTAAGACGGGTCAGTCCAGCTACACTTGCCAACCCGTTACTAAAAATCGCTTCAATACTATAGCCATTATATTTACAACTTTTTGTTTATACAACATACTCATTTCTTCATTAGATTTGAATTATTTAAAACTGAAAAAAATAAACTTATCACCCAACGAATAAACTAAAATGTTAATAACAAAAAATAGAAAATATATTGTCTCGTGTGTTTGTCAAAAGGAAGAGAAAATTAAAACAGAAGTCTTTCATCCATTTAATATAAAAATGTATTGAAAAATGAAGAATATTGTGATTTGAAAAAAAGGACTTCTTAACTAACCCTGGGCTAGCTTTTTTGAAGTGTTAACATGGGGAAGCTAGCCTGTTTTGAGGCATGTTTATATGTGGCTTTATTCGCCATATTTATTATGTTGTTTATACTTATGTCTGCCTGTAAACGGTCTATATATGTTTGTATCATGAGCCTCACGGTTCAATCTGGATTCTCTCACGACAACCAGAAGAGTTGACCCATGTAAACGGGTCAACCTGCTTCGATCAAGCTGGTTGGCTCAGTACCAAGTCAACCCGTCTAGACGCGTCTCTCATGTAAATATTTTATAAATTTCAAATAAATATCATTAAATGAAAAATCAACCTGCATAAGCCGGATCAACCCGGCCATGCAAACAGCCCCTAATACCTATGAATTTTAGTGTTAACACGCTATTTTTATGAAAATCAAGATTTCAATACTTAAATTTGAATTTTTAGCATCCTCAAGTACCAAAGTTGGAAGTGCTCTTGGACCAGATTGGTGTATTAATCGCACGCTTCATGGTGACAAAACAAGTGAAACAACAACAATGACAACACGCAATGTTCAAGTAAAATACAATAGTGAAATAAACAATATACTTACTAACGAAGAATGTAAGAAAAAATACAAAGAGAATGAAAATAGTAATTACAATGTTTATGTTGAACTAAAAAATGGTGAAGTTATAGGTTCTGATCTTGTTGTGTGTGCAACTGGAGTAACGCCAAACGTTGATATAAATATTCTAACAAAAACAGCATTGAATTTATCTGAGGATGGTGGGATTTGTGTTGACGACAATATGAGGACTAATATTCCTGATGTTTATGCAGCCGGTGATGTTTGTGAACCTATTTGGGATCACGCCGCACATTGGTTTCCGATGAAGTTATGGACTCAAGGGTGGCAAATGGGTGCATTTGCTGGAAAATGTATTGTCGACCATATAAATGGCTCTGAACAATTACCTTTGGACTTCTGTTTTGAATTATTTACACATGCTACAACTTTTTTCGGTTATAAGATATGTCTTTTGGGTGCATATAATTGTCAAAAATTAGAAGGGGACTATGAATTTCTCGTTCGTTACACAGAAGGTCTGGAGTACATTAAACTTGTCATGATGAATGGTCGTGTGCAAGGGGCCGTATTGATTGGAGAAACAGATTTAGAAGAGACAATTGAGAATTTGATTTTGAATCAATTAGATGTTGGGTTTTTAGGAGAATCACTGTTAGATCCTGATGTTGATATTGAAGACTACTTTGATTAGGGGTTGTCTGCAAATTATAGGTAAATTTGCTGTTTATTGGTTAAAGATTACATGATGAAGAATCTAATTGGTTGATTTCAAAGTGTCATAATTTGTTGTTTTGTTAAGACTAAAACTCATGATAAAATTCTTAAACAAGACTTCATGATGTAATTTAAAACCAATCAAATGGCAAATTTACATATAATTTGAAGACTACTTTTTATTAGAGATATTATACATGAAATTCTAGAATATTTTTTACATTTTATAGATCATTATAAATTATTTATGAAATGCCATAAGAACTTAAGAAAGTCTAATAAAATAAATGAATTAATAAATTTCTCCTTTTGTTTTGTGTGTCAGCCTCCTCCTGGATAGCAAGATACTAGCTTTGTGTTTTGTTGGTGATACATAGAATAAACAATTAGGTGACTGAAATGTTTGTGACTGATTATTTATACTCAAACCACCACAAAGAAAATTTATTCAAAAGGTGGAGGAATTGTTGCCAAATTACATCAGCAGGAAGCCGATTGGTTCAATCTAAAATGTCACAATTTGACGTATATCCCCCACACCTTACATTGACTTGGTTCAACAGTGTCAAACTTTTTTAGATGCGGAACTAAGACAAACAAAGCTGGACAAAGTTGAACACAAAGTCAAACACAATGTCAATCAACCTGTTACCTTAAAATCTGGAATGGAATAATCTGGCTTCATTAATGACTCGTTCCACAAGTTACATGGACTTCTTTCAACTGTGGTTGACTTTTTTCAACAGCGAAGCAAGCCAAACTATGTTAAACGAGGTCGAAAGAATATCGAACAAAGTCAAACAAGGTCAAACAAGGTCGAACAATTATTATTATTATATATATTATTATAAGTTGGTTTACATTGTAGTTGAAAAAATAAAACTTATTTACACTAACTGCTAAAACAATATAAAGAGATAAGATATTAAAAAGACATCATAAAAAAATTATTTAAAGAAAGAATAAAAGCAATAAAAGAATGTAAAATTTGGATACAATACCTAAAAAATTGACAACAAAGAAGGATTCAAGAAATAGTCAAGTACCCTACTTTTGGTAGATAATAATCACAAAGTCTGTGTGGGAGATGTAAGAATCGAATTGTAGAAGAACAAGGGTTTAATCTGCTAATCTAAATAGAACAAAATACAAAGATGAATATATGACACATTCCATGTTCAAAATTTTTTAATGAACTTCAAAACATATTACAATTCAAATAAAAAAATGGGAAGTATTATTAATTTATCTAATTGTTAATAAAAATTCACTATACATGGTTCTGGGTTTTGGAAAAAGTGTGCACTTCTGGTGATTCGCAGTGGCAATAATATTGCTGTAGCTATATCTGCCATGTTGGTGATCGTTATAAAAGAATCATGAATTGTACACTTAAAATTTCACGCTTTTTTAAGACCTTGGAACATGGAATATATGATATGAAGAATGGCGAATAGGTACGCCATCACAAAATACATGATAAACGTAATCCGTGAAAAATTGCAATGATAAACGTAATCCGTGAAAAATTGCATAGATAGGCGCATTTCTTTCTATTGTGAAAACAGGCTTTTTTTAAGAAATTAGTCTTTGCACACCAATTAGCATTATGAGAAAACTATAAATATGTAGTGTTTCAATGTTATGGTGAACCTATTGTTAATCAAACTCTCATACATATTTTATTTAAAACTTTTTTGTTAATTCTGCGTTTTAATTGCACAAAATGAAACAATCAATATTCATTTTTGATTACACTTTCGGAATTGCAATCTATAATGTACATAGATCCTAAATGTTTTAACTTCATTACTAATGTCACAAAATAAATTACATGATAATCAATCTTAATAAACAACACGTTATTAGACTTTGAATTTTTTTTTTAACAAAATTTACTGTGTAATATAATAAATTTATTTCATAAAAAAACAATTACTTTAGTTTGGTTATTCATCTTGGTCCGTAATAGCAAGTCACCGTTGGTAAGTTAGAGACTCATCTTTGTTAACTTTCAACATTAGGAGATTTTATCGTTCATCTTTCTAATGATGTATTACTTTTTATATTTGGTCTTCGCAATTCTCGTGAATAATTTTTTCAATAATACCAAATGTCGTTATTATTTTTTCAGTCAAAGCCTGCACAGATGACTTCACATTGAGCTATAAAAAGGAGTGTCTCCTGACCATTTCATATAATTTTCAAACGTCATTTTTCAGTGTTTGTATAGTTTCTCAGCATTGGGATCAGAGATTGTTGTTTCAAAGACTTTCGGGCGTAGAAATAATATCGCAGGGTGTTAGCTAGGGTCCTACAGACGCCGTTAGACGTTAGTATCCCTCTAATCACTCTAATCACAAATTTCTAAAGAGAGCCCTACTAATATTTCAGATGAAGTATACAAATTCTTTGTTGACGAATTAAAAAGATTAAATCCGAACATAAAAATAGAAATTTGACTTCTTTTTTATTTATTTTCGTTTTATTATAATCATGTTTTTGATTGCGTCTGTTAAGTATGCTATTTTGTAACTTGCAGCATAGTTTTTCGCTCTTGTGAAAAAATTATCATTATCTCTTGTTATATTTTGAAACTAACATCATTTGCTGGAAGCAGGGTCCTTATTGTGTTCCTAGAATTTTGAGATGGGAAATCCCTTTTCACTTCTTTTCTGAGTTTTGTCACAGTGTTTTTGTTTACAAGTCGTATGCCGTGAAATTTGAACAAATATGCATGCTAACATTACAAATCAAAAAGATCTAAACATCGTGGTCAGGTGGTGGTGTGATACAATAAAAGTTTGCAAGTACTAAGATTATGTTAGAGACCTTGCTTAAGATTCTTTTAATCGTATCCATTCTTATTCACAACTTCTTATAGTTTATTCAGTTCATAGATACATTTATTAAGTAGTATATTTTATTGTGTAATATAATCTAATTTTTTGAATATTTAAGCTGCTGGTCTTCAGCCGTCTTCAGCAATTTTGACTTATGTCATTCTCACGTGGGAATCGGTGTGCAGATTACAATGCACTGGCTTCATTTGATTTACTTATTAAACTTGTCCATATTTCCAAAAGGTGGTATCTGCCTTTGTCCACATTGAGTGTAGGGTTTCTTTTTCTGTTTTCTATGGCCTCCTTGACTCCTCTCCTATACCGGTTCTCTTCTCACAAATTTTTGTTTGTGCCTATAAGCATCGACATCTACATTTGGCTTGAGTTATGCTGCGATAAGTAGCTCTCTGCCTAAATTTTGGTTGAAAGGTCCGAATGGAATGAGAAAAATACAACTGTGAACTGAATAAGATATAGAAATTGTGAATAAGAATGGTTATGATTAAATACAAAGAAATATTTCTAAAATGACTAACTAATAATCCCAAAGAAGAATACAAGCTTGTCAATTAGCCATTATATGCATTTCCATCTCGTAAGCCATAAGTGGATGGTGCAAGTAAAATTAAAACTAAAAAATTATTGCCCTTTTTGAAGGAAGGATCCAATAGGCTATGTATATGTGTTTATACTTAACCAGGATTTTATTTCATGTAATATTTGGACATATGTCAAAGGACAATAAGTCATGTTCTATAAGATACTACACTGGGCACTAGGGTATGTTTGATTCATAATTAATAGATCAATTAGAAATATAATATATTTCTAACATATTATGTTCACAACTTTTTTGTTAAAGTCCCAAATAGATTTCTGCGACTTTCTTGCTTTTCTTCGATAAAGAGTTATTTAAGATGCATATAAAGAAGTATTTATTATACAATTCTGGCAGGAAGAGCAGGAATGGGAAATGTCAGGTGCTTCAGAAAAAAACAACTTGAATGAGCAAAGAAGGCAAGCATTGGGCTGAGATAGGAAGAAAGACCATCACTGATTGGCCAGCAATGTAAGGTGCCAGGTAAGCAGTTAAGAACAAGTGTGATCGCCATCATTACATTAAATGTTAGTTAAGTTCAGTAACAAAACCTCCATATTTTGGTTATCATTTGAATATATAAATTGTTTATACCTAAATTTGGAATTTTCTTTTCATTAATTTATGGTGTATAGTTTTAGTTGAAACTTATCAAATGAAAAAAAATAATTTTGTATTAGTATATCTGATAAGTATTATTTTGGTAAAGAATTATTGTTGAATCAATATTGAATATTTTTTGTAATATAATCTTTTCCCTTTATAACATCCTACTATATACATTATAACATTTATGATTTGCCTCCAATAAAGCAAATACTATAGTCTTAAAGTGTGTGGCACGATCTCTTGAACTCTGATCACTTCTTCACAAGCAATAAAAAAAGAATTCTAATCAAGAATATGATTTTCTGTATGGAAATCAAAGGGAATTTTTGTTTGTGCCTACAAGCATCGACATCTACATTTGGCTTGAGTTATGCTGCAATAAGTAGCTCTCTGCCTAAATTTTGGTTGAAAGGTCCAAATGGAATGAGAAAAATACAACAGTGAGTATTTTGGCCAAAATTCCTTAACAATGCCCAAGCCACCAAAATTCTTATTTTTGCCTTTTTTGCAGTGCTTCACAGCGGTTTTTGGACTGACTTAATTGTAATGTTAATTGTATTAGTAATAATGTGAAAAAGGACTGTTTTCTGCTGTTTTAGGTAAAATAAATGTGTAAATCACACAAATTCTTTGTTTTTTACTCTGCTTTAAATGACCAAAAATGCTAGAAAAATGTTAAAATGTTCTGATAATTGGGCTTATTTTTGCCCTGTTTTTCTGTTTTTGGAGAAAAAGCTTATTTATGTCGAGCCCCCATGGGAGGGCGCTTTCAGCCAGAATTTTAATTGTTAGAAAAATATGACATTTTTGCATATCATGAAAATCTTAAAAAGTCTTCACTTTTTGGACACACTGATGTAGGAGGTTCGTCCTATAAATTCACCCTCGTTCTCATGCCAAAATTAGACATGCATGCCAGACTGGTTCTTCTTTATGGACCCTTTCATGGGATGACACTGGATTTAGAATATTATTTCTCTAACCTTTCTTCCTTATATTTTATTACCATTATCCCTGTCCCTTTCTAACCCCTTACTAATCATTCCCAATTCCCAATTCTACTTCTTTTTGAATAACATGAGCTGAGTTATACTTCCTTATAATACTACAATTCATTTAGCCACTTGGGCTTTGTTTGGTGAGAATTCTTTATATTTAGATGTGCATGTGTCTGTACGTTTTTTTCTCAGAAACTAGTCATGGTATCTTTTTCCCCTTTGATCACAGTTCAGCGTAATGTGAGTCAGCATAATGGGAATATTTTGTCCCATTATGCTGACTTTCTGAGGGAAAAAGAGCCAGTGTAATAGTAGCCTAGGTGATGGGGATATTTGTTACATTATGCCAACTTTTTGAGGAGATATAAAAAAAGTCAATGTAAGGAGGTCATCATAATGGGAGGTCAGGGTAACATGAGGATGGGAGTTGGTGAAACCAAATCCCATTTAGGCGCACTCTTGTGCAATTTGTCATAATGGACAATTCTAAAAAGACTATCTACTATAGTAAAGTTTCCAAATATCGAAAAGTTATGCAAAAGCAAATTAGAAGCTTAAAGTGAAGAATAAAGGAGTAATAAAGCTATAAAGATTTCAATTTAATCTCATCATGACAACTTTCAGTATTTTTACTATCGAGACATCTTTTAATTTTTGGATTTGTCATTGTTTCAAAATGCTCGAAGTGCTGAAGTGTTAATCACTTGAAACTAAGTCTTTAGACTAGATCACATTTTGACAAAAAAAATAAGTGTTAAGCAAAACAGGGTTCCCCAAACAAACAGTATAATTGCACTTTTTTGAATTTCCCACCCTCAAAAGCATTTCATTATAATTATTATCTTAAAATAGTAATTTCTAGAGAATTTCTTGTTACAATACTGATGCATTACTATTAGAACAACAAGAATGCAATATTAATCAGTCAAATATTTGTTTCCCACTGTAAGAGAATAATGTTTTATTGTCACTGTTATTTTTCTCTCTTCATTTTTCCATTTCTTTAATTAAAGATAAAGATTTTTCAATTTAAATTCGAAAAGAACACAAAAAGTTATCACGCAAGCAAGACATGTCAATAATATCATCTATAGTGACTCACTCCTTAAAAACTAAAGTACCAATATTAACAGCTACAAGATTATCTTCAGCAGCTAATCAGAGTGAAATCAGTTTGGCCCGCCCTAAAAAAGAAAAGTACCTGCTTCAATACAAAGTATGTCTCGTTAACCCAGATGGTTCATCATATCATATTCGTCATAATGCACCATTGGGATGTATAAGATTACCAATAGATCCAAACAGTCTTACAGAAGAAGAACTAAAAGCTAGAATGAAGAAGAAGCGCAGTGAGAAGAAAGTTCAAGTCAAAATATATGCTGAAGAAAAAGATGTTGAATTTGATAGTGGTGCATTAAGAAGACTTTTAATGAAGAAATAATATCAATTGTTTATAGTCCTACTTGTATTTGTATATATTTGTGTGATTTATTTTGAAAGTAGATTTTTTATTGAATTCTTAGTATGAATATGCTTTCTTCTCTCTATATATATATACGTTTCTTTACAGAAAAGAATGTTCTGCGTTTTTGGTCAATTGGGAATCCATTACTCCATTGGGGTTCCTCTATACATAAACCTAGTGTAATGTGTGAATTAGACTCCAATAGCTTTTCCTTAGTCCATACATTGAAAATAATGTGTTTTTTCATCAAATGCCAGGGCTGGTCAACTGATCATCTGACATCTGACGTTTTTATGTGTCTTATAAATAACTACTGTTAGTTGTTTGTTATTTGTTGATTAGGGCCAATGTTAGTCATTAAGTGTGTCATTGTGTAATTTTTGCCATTTAAGGGTCATAATGAATCAGAGTCATCAGTGTATATCAATCACAAGTGAAAAATTAAATCATAAATGAAGTAAGTATAACATATGGGTTGGAATTTAAATCAGGGTGGTTTAGTGCCTTTTTTGAATTCTAAAACGTAGTTTCTTGATTTATTATGCGAGTATTGAAGTCTTGATAAGCTATTTATATATCAAGTGTCATATGGATGTTGTGAATCGTTTCTCCATCGTCTATGAATTATATTACATTCCATTCCATTATATTTTATCCCTCAACATTATTATTTCAGCATTTTGGGGGATGGGTGAGTGGGGCTTCATGTTAGGCAGGTCTTTGCCTAGAGATGGTCATTTTCCATCAGTATATTAACAGGTTTACTGGTCTGCCAGTCATTCACACAAAACTTCTTGATTTTCAAAAGTGACAAGACACTACTCAAGTGTGATATTATGACACTTTTATTTATGACACATTATTATGATTTTTTTCAGAAGATTAAATCATACAGTGTTGGTGTATCTATTGATGGCTTGTAGGTTTAAAGTGGATATGTTCTGGTAAATTGTACTTTGTAAAGATCAATTCATCAGACTGATGATTAATGGACCCAGGGATAAGACTTATGAAACTAAAAACGGCATAATACAGTACATATCTCAGAAGAGTCCTATAAACTAAATCAATTGTCTTTTTATGTCTGAGTCATAAATCAAACCAATGATAAACAATAGCTTGAATCTTCAAACAATGGCCAATAAAACAGCCTAAAGTTCATTCGATTTATAACAATAACAAGAATATGACCAAATAGATAAAAAAGGTGAAGGTTAAGTTCAGTTAAACCTTTGAACAGGGAGGACCTTACCACAACACATTGTGCCCAGGGTGAGAATTTATTGATTTTGGAGTGTTCTGTCCAACACTAACCATATACATTTTTGGAATCTACAGA
>JAUKPT010002671.1:0-12946 GCA_032273505.1 Nanomia bijuga
ATAAATTTGATTTCATTTCGTGCCATTCCTCCACGAAACATTCATCATAAAAACTGTACGTGAATTCTATCTATTCTTTCATATTATCGTTTATTGGAAGACCAAATAGCATAGTTTGCTTCTGATGTATGCATTGTAAAACTTTATCTTGATATTTAAATTAATATGGTAATTACACTACTTTCTTCATTTCGGCAAATTTCCCATGTGCCATACCAATACATCTATCTAATTCTTTTTCCGATGTTGATGGTTCATTGTAGGAAATGACTGCTCCCAGGTATATGAAATATTTTACATTTTCTATTGGCATTTTATTTATATGGATGATTGTGTCAGAGTACTCCTCTTTTTCTTTCCAGTTGAAGATCATAGTCCTCGTTTTATCTAGAATTAAGACTAGCCAAAATCGTTGTAAAAGATCTTGCATGAGATTTGCAGCTTTTTGAAGGAGAGCAACTGTTTCAGCCGTAAGTGCAAGATCATCAGTATAACCAAACTAAGGATATTTCATAATTCCTCTGTAATCTTCTCTATCATCACGGTCTCTAGCTTGATCTCTTATTCGGAATTTGAAGGATATAACAAGTCCTAATTTGTCAGCTTTGACATTATATATTCTCATAATGTAATCCAGAAATAGATTGAAGAGGTTTGGGGACACAGTCCTACATTGGCGAACTCCAGATGTTGTTTCGAAGTAACAGATTCTCCTTCGATTCCTATACAATTCTTCAATTATCCTTATACAAGTTCTTGATTCTTCATTTTCCGGATTGATTCTGTTAAAAATCGTAAAAAATTATCATACGCCGCCGTCAAATCTATAAAAAGTACCGGAACTTATTTCTTCATTTTTGTTGCAATGTTTGTAGTGAGAAGATAGCATCAGGGCATCCGAAGTTTTAATGAAAGCCATTTTGATTTGGTTAAAGCTGTTTATTATAATATGGTTGAATACGTTCAAGAATGATAGCTATAGCTAACTTTAGAAGCGTATTGCCTATACTAAGCCCTCTATAGTTCTTACAATGAAGTTATAGTAGTTTTCCTCCATATATCTGGTATGATCAGATCCCATGTTTTCTTGCACAGAGATACCAGTGCATCACTATATGCCTCACTTTCAAATGCTGCTTTTAGGAACTCTGGTGGAATATCGGTTGAAGCTTTCTTTCCTTTTAACTTTCTGTTTGATACCTAATTTTTGGGCTTGATTTATCTGTTGAGGAGAGGCTATACGACTATTTCTTTAACGGTTAATGAATTCAGGTGGATTACTTATTTCTTCAGGCGGTTCTTCTGATGGAGCGCAGTGAGAAAAATTACTTTTAAAGTGTTCTTTTGAACCAGAACAAATCTGTTTATTTGTTTTTTTATATGAACTTGATTCCTTGCATATTCTGAAAAGCTTTCCGAGATTACACACTTCATATGGGTCATTTAATTTCTTGGCTCACATAAGAAGTATTGATCCTAAAGGGATCAATCGATTTGACAAGGGGTTAATCAGAGTGCCTTAAAAACTTAAATTTCCTGCGAACCTATGAATTTATTCAATAATTTCCTGCCTGTACTCATCCTCTGAGGATCACAGATAAGGTCCCCAACAAAAGAAAAAAAATGAAAAGAGCAAAATTAATAGTAGTAAAATCAAAACTATGAGATGTAAGACTGACAATGTCCAAAAAAATTTTAGTTCAAAAATAAAGTTTATATCAGTTAAAAAACATAACAAGGTAAATAGATTTTATAAAAACATAGATGTATGCTAATCAGATCTGATGCTATTGTATGTTTACATGTCCATGACTGGATATTTTGATGATTGCTGCAAAACCCTCAATGGTTTTTCCACAAGACCCATAGTCTAAAATTTTGTGACTCTGACTCGATTGTCGCAAAAAATGCCACCTTCCTGATTTTGCTTCTGTCTTCCAGTACCTATTAATAGCTGTTGTCAACAATCGATCCACTTTAAACTCTGACGGCCCATTTTCAGCTATCTTCATTTCATACATGGCATTTTTTTCATCTAAGCCTCTTTTTTTATGAAAATGAATTTCATAACGTGAGACTAGGGACTCAACGACGCTTTCCACCGAAATCTTAACTGATGCACATGCTAATGCATGAAGGGTCAATTGAATGCCTTTGAATAGTTCTAATTTTGAAGAAAAAAAATCTTTTAGTACACCGATTGAGGAAATTTTTTTAGCATCTTTTTCTTTAACAATCTTCTAGTTTTCTTACAAATAATTTATAGTTTTCTTTAATTTCATAGTCTGGTATATCATCTAACGTTGTTGTGATTGTTCTCACATTCCAGGTAGATATCTGAATTTTTAGCTCCAACAACAACATGTCCTTTTTCAATAAGGTCTTTTGACAAAGATCAGAGATCCGTCAAAATTCTAATTTTTTCAATAAGTTTAATTGTATCTACAGAAAAAACATTTTTTCCAGATCCTTCTCCAATCGATTTAACAGTATTTCTATATTAGTTTCTACTTGCTTCATGGGGTTCTGTTCGATTTTAATGTTTTTGGTTGATATGGCTAATCGAGTTTGGTAAGGTCGTGAATCTGAATTTTGATTAATCCTAACATTTTGAAAGGTTTCATTATCGATGAGTGTTTTTTTATCTTTATTATAATTAGGCCAGAAGCAGTATTTATTCTCCAAAGATTTTACATGACAGGATAATTGATTTTTCATCTTGGCCATTTTGTCAAGGATCTTCATGGCAATGTCGTAACGTTATTGAGGAAGAATGTCCACTTTCTGAATTACATTAACAAATAAGCCAAATTCTTCATAAACATCGGTTCTGACAGATTCATGCAAAATCTTTTATCATATTGTGTAATCTTTTTGCATCATTGAACTTATCCTGATCTTTATTATTACCAGAGTCATTTAAATTTTCTTAGATCTTCACAAGACACAGCAATAGTATTTCATAATCTGCTCTTAGATTTATTACAACGAACCGTACACTGTTAGCAAATCTTGTCGTCTGGAAATTCACAAGCTGTGCCATGTTCTTTTCAATTTCATTGCATGTTTCAACCATTAATTCATAGTTTTTACCCCAATTGAACTTATTTTAAAGGTCCTTACAAATTCCAAACACTTTATTCATCCAATCAAAAGTTTCATCTTTACGTATGTGGACATCGACAGATCCAGCTCGGTGCAACGGATCAGGTGTTGAAACCAATTGATTTGGTAAACCATACAATTTCACTAAACCTTCAGGGACTGATAGATGGTAATACTGACCATCGTGACTGGAGGCTTCGATCTGTTCGGCAATAATAGGAAACTTATCAAGACCTTCCTTGATGCTTGAAGACACTCCATGACCTATGATCTTTTACAATGGGTTGACCAATGTAAACAGGTTGCAAAAAACCGTCGGAATCAGGCACGTTCCTTTGTCGGCACCAATATTAAGCGGGGAAAGAAAACCTGTTTGCGGCATTCGAGAATTCAAGAATGTTTCCATTCTTTGGTGTATTTCAAGTGTGACATAAGGACGAAATTTAGCAGGAAAGTTATGTGAATGGTTAATGTCACCCATATCAAGTCCATCTTGGATTTTCCTCGATACTTCTTTCTCGAACGAATGTTCAGACCTTCTTCTTTGTACAAAACGTAACAGATTCTTGCAATACGTAAACCGATTTCTTTATTTCTATTTTCACATTTCACAGGCGGTTAGTGGTATCATATGACTTTCCTCTGGACCATCACCTTAGCAGCTGTGTATGCATTGATGTGAACCCCAAAAGAAGGATTAATACTACTTTTACTCATGGATTTATCCTACCAATACTTGATGATTGTTGTAAAAACTGTTGATACATACCTTGTGAAAATGATGCCAGCAACTTTGCGAGACAATGATCAAAAATCATTAATATCTTGCTTGTCTTTAGCAATCGGTTCATTCCGTTGTCAATCAGAATCTATGTGGACCAAACTTGAAAAACACTTGATAGGCTTATAGTTCACTAACTTAACTTTAATTTTGGTTTTGTCACAGAACAGACATTAATCTCTAGAAAATAGGATATTCTCATTTCGCTATGAGGACATTCTTTTTCGTGGCGTGTGATTTGAAGAAGTGAGGGTTGATGAAGATAAAGCCAATGATGGTTCTTCGGGTTTTAATCCATTCAAAGTCATGGTGAAGTGTTATTAACATCCCTGATGCCACGCAAACTGTTTGCATTTTTTGTTTTGAATCTATACGCTGACTTTTCATAAAAGTGTTTAAGTTACTCTCCTATCAACACCCTAAAATGGACTGAGCAAATAACCAAACCGTACTAACTAAACAATATGTATCAAGAATTATTGATGTTTTCATTTTTTTACTAGTACCAAGTTATTAAAGCTCTGTTTATTTCACCTTGATATCAAAACATTGGATGTAGGGATTTGTTTCTTCTTGTTGAGAATGGGGCAAGAGCAGTCTCTTTGAGAGGCGTTAGTCAAAATCTGGTGCAGAAAAAGATAATCATTAAAATATGTGAAGATACAAAATTGGTTCGATAAGAATTTCATTTTTAAGGATTTGGTTTTCCACTCCTTTAATTTTCTTTTGTCTCACGTTTCTTATGGCGTTTACTCGTTTTTACCCTAAAAGACAAAACATGTTTCTTTTCCATAAATATATTCTCTTGTAATCACACAGATGGAAAGATAACTTTATATCGAAACATTTCTAGACATCAAAGCAAGGAGATTTTTTATAGTCCAGGAATGGAAAATATGAATATACACAATTTGTGGATTATATCAATTTCTAATTTCTAAAAAAATTCCTCATTTCTAATACAACCCAAGGACAACATTGGCAGGGTAACCTAAGGGGGCATATACATCCCAATGACTCATGGGTCATCGTTACACAAATGAAGTCATACTGCTTTTACCAAAGAAGAGTGCAATGATCACTTTGACCCTACAAAAAAGGTAAAAATGCAGGTTCTTAACATCCCATTGAGATCTATACTTTCTTATGCGAATGCAATTGGAGCAAACTCTGTCTACTCAGAAAAATACGTAACTTTTAGTTCATCGAAAGCAGCCTTGAGTCTGAAGAGAAAGTACATCTTGGCTTCCATCTCGAAATAATCCCTTCTGCATAGGATTGCCTATGCAACCCAATACCAAGATTATTCAACATAATCTATAAAATCTGTTAATTCAGTACGTTCCGCTTAGTAGAGTGCAGAATGGAATGAGATAAATGTAAACTAAATCGAATTTAACTTGTAGACGGAATCTTCTTTTGTTTGCTTTTGTTTTTTCTTCTAACGATAAGGAACAAGTGTAGCAAAACATCATCTAATTCATTTATCTGTAAAGTCCAAATGCACAATTTTGTCTCAAAAACAATAATTACTCTTAGATGTGTTTATGCTTTGAACAAGTTACAATTCTTTTATTTGCGATTTGCGTTTTTGCAAAAAGAGCACGTGATTAAAGGATTAAGGGTTTGTAAAATCGAATTTGAAATGAATTAAATTTATCAGTTTTGAACAATATCCATGGTGAAAGAGCTCTTAACAGAGGTATATGTTTAGTTAAGCATTTTTTTAAAACAAACAGAAAAAATTGAATGACCCCCAGAAATGAGCCAAAATAAATCATTTTCCCCCAAAACCAGCGATGTTATCATATCATTTCGTTTTGTAGACACCTTTGGCGTTCTGAATCAATCGATAGAATTTTGTTGTGGGTGGGGTGCACGTGACCCCCTATTTCCTGCTAGACTAGTAGGGTGGACACCACAGGAGGTATTGGTGGTGGATTACTCATTTATACTTCATTAAATGTTATTAGAAAAGTATTGAATGTCTTTACTAAAGAAATTGAAAGCTTTAATCAATGTTTAGCAATCAAGATACCACTTTAACCCTATGGGGTTAAGACTGGGGGGGGGGGGGCAGATTCCCTAAAATCTGGAAAAATAATACAATTATTTCCAGACTCGGCAGACTTGTAATCCAACCTATATTGTAAACAGAACTCAAAAAAATAAAATTGGGACCATTATTTTGCTTACGTCAGCACTTTTTCAACGTGCTAGGTGCGTACCAAAACAACCATTCAACATTAAAATGATGTTATACAGCCTAATAAAACTAACTTTGGTACCTATTAAACATATTTTGGCACTCAAAGCAAATTGTGCCACTTTTCGCCAAAAGGAGAATAAAAAAGCTTAAATTTTGCTTGGCCAACATGTGACTAATTGGTAATTACCACTAATTGGCTGGAAATTTTTCAAAATATTTTTTTCTCGAAAGGATAAATGAATTTTAAGATAATTCCCAAGATTTCTTTAAAAAAGCTCTTGTTGTTAAAAAGTTACAGCTAAAAAACTGACAGGGGGGCGGAATCCCCCCCCCCCCCAGTCCAAATAAGGTTAAGTATGTAACTCAGGATGCCTTAAAAATATTTTCTCCCAGCGCTTTTGAAAATTCAATTAATTATTTCCTGCTGAGATAAGCTTTGATAATGTAACTTGACCAGAATCAGTAATGCATTGAACGCATTGAGTCTTGTCGAGGATATTATGGTTTAATTTTTAATGTAGTAAGATAGTAAGATGGTTATAGTACGTTGCAAAGGCATTGACAGTATTTTTGCTGAAAACGTAGAAATAGAATGTACAACTGAATCCTTTCTAAATAGAATACAATTCAATTAGATTTTAATAAAAGCTGGCTTTTCTTCCTGTTAGATTGCTTTGATTCCTGTGCACAGAAAATACGCAGAAAAAAGGCACCCTGATGCAACATCAAGAATTCTATAGAAATCAATGTTATCTCAGACCAAATTTAAACACTTCCAACAGCATGTACAAAGAATTAGACTACCAGCTAATCAAATTGTTTTTACAAATCAACGAATTTCATATTATCTTCTAAAATATCATCACACATCCATGAACCCAAATTATTTCATTTCAGTTCTATAAATTTCAATTAACTTACCTTTGATAATACCTTGATATTTACTTCAATTTTATTCTGCAAATGAAAAATAGAAAATGAACTAAAATGAAAAAAAAAAGGTTGATTAAACATGAAAAAAACCTTCCTTGGCTCAAATTTAGTTTTACTTTTTCTCAATATACATATATATATTTGATTTCTAGATTTCTAGACTATAAGTGCATAACTACTTGGGGGTTTTCAATGAATGCGTATATGTTAGCTATGTAAATAATTCTTAAAAAATACTAAATATCTGTTTTTTGATTTTTTTTTAACTAAACGCAGCAGCCGGGTTTTGTAGGGTTGGTGACTACTAAGGTTGTTGTGTTATAGAAAATGGTTGGAAAACTGAGAGCTGCTCAAGGAGGCATATGACAGGGCCAATGCCGTGCCTATCAGTCTGCCATCACCTACAACTTTAAGCTCCTGATTGGCTGCTAAGCAGAAATGTATTTACCAAATTCGGTTATGTTCCTTTGTTGGTGAGGGATAACCCAAAAAGAAAAAAACTGTTGAGAAGCTGCTGGGGTTGGGATTGTATTAGTGCTTACTAGTTTGCGGGGTTAATATTGATTTGGGGACTGATGCAAGTATGTATCAAAGAGTGGCCTTATGGGAGTTGTGTTGGAACTTTTAGAGATAATTTAATGTTAATTCTAGGCTTCTGACGATTTCTATAAGTATAAAACCTTTGGTACATGTGTACATGAATTTTTAATTTAATTTGAAAAAAGTATATTAGCTACACTGTATCGAGAACTTTATCAATTAATACTTGAAATTATATCATAAATATATAAGGTCCCACATAACTTAATATCATCAAAATTACATTATATATTGGTGTATCTATTAATAACATTTCTTTATACAAATAACTACAGGTAATGTTTATACATATAGCTAATTATAGTGATAACTTTCCATACTTAATGCTACTAATATAAACATTAAACCAAGTCTTAAATCTGTTTTCAGGTTGGTTCAGTTAAAAAAAAAGTAAAAATAATGAATATGATATTTGTCGATGTAAAAACTTTAATATCAAAATATCAAATCATATGTCATAAAACAAAAACTTTCATATCTAATGTTAGCATTTCCACCTTAATATATTCCATTTCATTTATATCTCTCATAAATTCTTACCACAGAAACTGTTCAACTCAATCATTTTTTCATAATACAATCTAAATATCAAATAACATTGTTTATATATTTCGAACTAAAGCCTTTTCTGTGAGAGAGCAAATAAGAAGATCCATGAATAACATGCATGAAAATAGAGAATATATCAAACATTTATCATAATAGAAAAAAAAGTAGTGACATGTTTTTTAACTTTTATCTTCGGAATATTTGTTCGACTTTTAAAAAAAGCAAAATATTAAAACGTATGTATTCATGTCTGAAAATAAAATTGAATCAAAACAATGGTGGAGTGTCATCTTTGTTTTGAAAACATCAAGAGGGTCAAATTGAACATGCAATATTCATCTAGATATTTTTTATTATTTTTTATTTATAAATTTTCAAGTATTTTTATATCATATTTATTTTGAAATAAAATAAATAGTTATTACGCATAAAAATAAGAATATATCTTTAGTCTGTACTAAAACTAGAGAAAATGTATTGAGAAGGGACAAATGAAAGTAAGCACACATATTGATAGAGACTTAATATTTTTGTCTACATCATTTAATAGAGAAAAATAAAAATAGACTTTCAACATTCAACAAGCAAAACAAATTTAGATCTGGACAGATAAAATTTCATTCCCACAATATAAACAAACATTGTTGTTATCAATTAAAAAGCAGAGAGCAGAAAATGATACAATAAAAATTAGTCAAATATCGTTTCCTGTGGCAGCAGAACATAACTAAACACTACATATACAGTAAAAAGGATCAATTTGCAATTATTTCATAATTATATTTCATATTTCATAAGTATATCTTGAACTAATTATTATTAAAATACATCCCATCAACAGTGCAATTCCATAAACATAAACATTATTTTCAACATGCAACTTCCTGTATGCCAAGTTTCTAATTCAAATATGATTAATTAGAGCTCATCCAGGATTTGATTTACATTTTAGAATGTGGACATGCATGAACTAGACGTAAAAGAAATAAGTGAATGTATAAAATCCATTCAAACTTAAACAAACACATATCTACTGAAGTCGAGTTAATTATATAAAATGATTTATGGAAGAAAATTTGAACACCTACTTCAGGTTACCATAATATTCTAAAGATTCGCAATGGAAATGTTTTTATGCACAAAAAAGAAACTAATAGCAGTAACATGCTAATGACTTGTGTAAAGTTGATACAAAGTCATGTGAGTGAACTCATACCTACAGCCAGCTACGAAGATAAGAAAATTTCTTGAATTGTTTTGGAGAGATAAAAATCAAGAAAAATCTTACAGAAAAAGAGTGACATTGTGATAACTACCGAACGGGTTTACATGGCTTCCAGGATGAAAATATATCACTACATTCTTGCTGATTGAGCAGTCAATGCTTCTAACTCCAAATAGACTATACTGTTTAAACTAATTCATCATACTCATTCATGTGAGGAAATTGGATAGTCAGTTATAGTACATGACGATACAAAAAATTCTGCCATGTGACGTCACAAAAAGAGAAAAAACCTAAAATTGTGTAAAAAGAACTTAATTGTGCAGAGAGTGTAGCACCCTATATTCTCCATAACATTCCAATGCTGCTGAACAGCTCAGAATCAGAAATTGAGTACAAAAGCATAAAAACTTTGGTTAAGGAAGGGCTGGAGTGGGACAAATTTTGGGCAGTTAAGGTCTTTGCTCAGTATTCTTTTTCTGACTGCTTATCTACTTACTAGTCTGCTGCTTCATGCGATACACCTCTTACTCTCTTTTCTCACAATGCGCATACCACATTCATAATTTCCAGCATTTGCTTGACTTTGCCTTTTCAAGCCTCTACCTGACTCAAGGAGACCTGTGATGTCCATAAAGCATCATTCCCAAACACCTTTTTAAACTTATCCTGTTTGCCATACTGTCAAGACCCCAAGACTACCCTCAAATTCCTTACTTTAAGGATACCCACTCTTTTCTCTCTTTGTCTCCAACAGGTTCCTGATGAAAACCTCTTATCATTGTTAACAAAATACAAATCAAAAAAAAGGTTGGGATGGGATGTATAAAAAGATAAAAAAAATAATATTAACACTAACAGTTTTACAGTTAACATGATATTTCAGTATATCATAAAATAATTTACATTCCTCCACTATTCAATTGCCTATTTTCCTTTGCATTATTTACCATCTTTCTCACTTCATTCCTTACATCTTTCGTCTCAGTGTATGAATCTTACAAACACATCACTCATCCACCATCTTTATCAGGATTGAACATCTAAAAGTATTCTAAATGAATATGTATATTTAAGTATAAGTTGAGAAAATAAGGGGAAAGTATTAAACTTCTTTCGCTCCTACCTAGTGATAAACAACAAATCAGAATGAATAAAAAGAGGGCTTTCTTTACAAACCTGGCTAAGAGTTGTATCTAAACAGGAAAGCTGAACTCGAACCCCAGTCCTGAAAGGGTCAGTCTTATGAGACATTTTCTTTGACCTCAATTACCTCAACACAAGGGGAATGAAGGGAAATGGGGGTGAAATGACATTATATCATTAATCAAAGTTGCTTACTCAGCTAATAGGAAAACCAAATTATTTATCAGGAATATTTCAAGTAACCATTAAAAGAAGTAGAAAAATGTTTGGCAAGTTCATTGGAGTTGTTAGGTTGCAGTGATTTTTTTAGAAAGATAACTTAGTTCAACCAAAATCAACAAGATTTGAGAACATTAAAACCTTTGCAAAGATCCCCAAAAAGTCAAATCATTTCTACTTCTTTTCATGGTAACATGAAAGAGATCTGAGTAGTAAAGAAGTTATATGGTGTTTGGTCTCTTTAACCCTATTTTTATTTGAGGGGGTGTAAAATTACACCCCAAGTACAAATTAAAGTTGGAGAGAAATTATGGTAGGCTAAAGGCCTACCATGAATATTCCTTGCATGGAATTTAGTTTTGTACATTTCCTGAAAAAGTCACTTTAATGCCATGCTCCAATGAATTTTTAGGGGCATTTTGTTGAATAGCAGTACTGTGATTTTATATATTTTAAGTTGTCATTTGAAAGGTTTGAACCTAGTTTTTGTTATCTAAATGCTTTACTTTATCTTTCCAGGTTTGTAAAGAGTCTGTAAAGATATATAAAAATTAATAGATAACAAAAATTCAGTTTGGGACCCCATATCACTTAAAAATGGGGAAAATGACCAAAATTGCCTTATTTTGTATACCTGATTGCTGATTTTTTGTACATCAGTGATACATTTTCAGTACAAATTGGTTGGACTTACTTCATACCAAAAATCTAGGCAATTGGATTAATAGTAGGGAAAATATGAAGGGGATTTCAGCTTAAGTTATTCCACCTCATCGACCTGTCACCCCAATAAAATATGGCCCAACTAAAAGATCCAGTTTATTCATTGACTCACTTCTCACTCCAGTTTCAACTTCTTACTGTGGGAAGGAATATATTAAAGATACATCACATTTTTTGACCAAATTGGATACTTATAAAGATGATATGTCTAATTCCATGCAAGTGCAACTTTTTACATTAGATGTCAAAGCCCTAGCATCTAATCTGAGTACGTCGTCCCTGAAGCAATACAAGCTGCTTTAGATTGTACTACTGACTTCTCGACTTCTTGCAAACAAATTTTTTTGGAATTGGACAGCTTCGACATTAAAAATGCTGTGGTCCACTTTAGGAATAACTGGTTTCTTGTGCTTAAAGGTATTCCTATAGGAGGTTCAGACTCTTGTTTGTATCGCAAATATTTACATGAAATGGATTCTGTTCAAATTTTTCAAGAAAAATCCTGGTTTTACCAAGTATTTTGTTTGTATAATGAGATTCATCGATGACTTTTTTGGCGGTTGGAGAGGTTCCACACGATCTTTTGACATTTTAATCACTTGTTTTAATGACTTTGGTACAAAATATGGAATATTTTTTGACAAGCACACTATTGGTGATACTGGTTCAATCACGACAGATCTTTATATCAAATCCACAGACACTTGTTGTTACCTTCATCGCAATAGTTTTCACCCCTCACACACTTTTACTGGTATCCATTATTCACAAATGAGATGTACAATGAGTATCTGCTCCACTCCTTTCTTGCAAGAATGTGCCATCAATGACATCATCAATTGTTTTTGGAATGTGGATACAAGCTTGACACTTTGCTCCAAGCCAAATAAAAAGCAATTATTCTGGACAGAAAAAAATTATTTAATAAACCAAAAAACAGTATAAAAAGTCCTACACTTCAATCATCAGAAAAAAACCTTTGTTATGTTGTAACTCACAGCCCAGATATACCTAAATTAAACTCTTTTTGTTGAGGTGGACAGAGAAAAAAACATTTTAGCTGATATGGTACCTTCGTTCCTTAAAACATCATTAGTAGACTAGCTTAAAAATTAGATTGACATTAAATATATAGTTGACGTCAATCCATTGCTTATGCAATGGAAAGGCATCTATACTAAATATTTGCTACCAAATCCATTGACATGACAAAATTACAAGTAAAATTCAAAACAATCAAGACCAAAAAGGGTCCTAACATTTGTATCTGTTGAGTCCGCGTGAACGCATGTTATATTTATCGATGAACTTGAACTCAGTTCGACGGAGTTGTTGAGGAGATACTTTGGCGAAAATTGAGATGCAAAGGATGTCCAGCAAAAAATTCATTTGATGAACATCTCGAGCGTGCATGGACAATGCCGATTTGTCCCATTTTTCATCGCAGAAACAGCTT
>JAUKPT010002672.1:823-12945 GCA_032273505.1 Nanomia bijuga
CCCCCCTAAGAAAAAGTGCCTCCCCCTATTTCAACTCTATTTCATTAAAATTGATAAATTCTTAGACGAAAACATTCCATTGACGTCAAAAGTTCTACTTAAAACATGGCACTGCACTCATGAAAACATTCGATTCATTTCTAGACTTTGTGATGATTAATTCATGATGATTTCCAGCCTTTCCAGTATGATTATCCAGCCTCTTAATTTTTGTTTCGCTTTTAAGTGAAAAGAAAAAAAGACATTTTAGAAACGAAATGGGTTAAATCTTATATCAAATTCCAGCCAGAAAAACTGTTGTGGGTTTCCAGCTTTTCAAGCCTTTCCAGCCCCAGAACCAACTCTGTACAAGTATTGCCCAAAATAAAAAGCAACATGTTTTAATAACACCAATATTTATTATTAACGAAAAGAAATTGACTAAAAAGAAAACATTACAATTTGTTATACAAAAAAAGAATAAAATAAAAACAATTGATCATTAAACGAGAGACTGTCTACAAATTATCGGTAAAAGCTGTAAATTGATTGGTTTAGGATTTCGTCATCAAGAATCTGATTGGTTTACTTTGAATCATTTTCGTGATTTTGAGTTTTACAAAAGTAAAAACTGTGACATTTTTAATGATGTGATTTTGGATCAATCAATCAGTAAATTATATCGATAGCTTGTAGATAAGGCCAAAGTTATTATCCTCAACATCATTGCTAAATTAGCGGCTATGATAGGGGGAAATAACATCACTCAGAAATTCAAAATTTTTTTGTATCAAAGTGAACGTAGTGCATAAAAAGCTTAGTTATGAATAGAAACTAATTTTGTTATTCAACTCTGGATCAAAAATTAGGGAAAGAAAGAAGGTCTCGTCCAAATGTGGTGGGGTTTTCTGCCGAAATACATACTGTTGCTGTTGCTGAAAAAATTGAGGGAAATAGCTTCAAATTATAGGTAAATTTGCAGTTTTTGAATAGCTGAAATTACATCATCAAGAATCTGATTGGTTTATCAATAAATATTTTCACGATTTTGAGTTTTGAGGATTTGTCAAATAATGATTATTGACGCAACGATGTGATGATTTAACTGCAATTGTAACCAAAAATAATTATCAATTTAGCAGTTAATTTGAAAACAATAGGCTTAAAGAGTTTGGTCATTTTTTCATTCAGGTAAAGAATTTTTTTTCTCCCTTTATTTCTTTTGAAAAGAAATTCAGACCCCTTCATTTTTTTCTTTAATTACCATGCAGTGATTGCAGTAATTACCATGCAGTGATTGATTTGATTGAGTGTTCCAGAATTTTTATGAAAGATGATTTAGCCATGAATAGAAAAAAAGGAAAATTATACTATTTAATTAACCAAACTATAAATAAGAACTAAATAGGACGACAACAAAAATAATACATATAAAATATTTTTTGTTACAATTTACTTTAAAAGGATTCATTTTCACAGGAATTTAATTTTGTGAGGAAAATTTAAAAGATTAAATTCAGCCAAATTAATGCTTTATAGACGTTTTTTCGACTTTTTGGTCATTCTCTGCTTTTTTAAGAGAAAATTATAATGCTTCTTTTCCAGTTAAAGCAAAAGTATTAAAATCTTGTGTCTCATCAGCTGTTCTATATAACTGTGAGACATGGGGCAAAGCAAACATCGTTAGAAAAAAGGCTTTGAATTATGTGCATGGTATAAGGAAAACTGTATGCAACGAATTCCCTTATAGTTAGCAAAGCCAACACTGAAATCCTTAGTTGAAAAACGACAATACATTTTCTATAAGAACTGTATTCAGTATTAAGACACTGGCCTCTACAAAGATATATTATACGCAGAGCTCTCAACGTTAATTGTTCATTCGTCAACCACAATAAGCGAACCATAGACAATTATACATTATATCATCAACACATCTTTTTCGACTTTTTCATCATCTTTTTATGGACAGTTTTTGATAATTTAAAAAGTTTCCCTGTAAAAATTAGAAAAACTTGTGTTCGTGATATTCGCGAAAATGAATCCCTTTTAAGTTATTCTACATTAAAAAGCACACGTTTCTCATTTAGGCACCAATTGATTGGTTGAAAATTACATCTTGAAGAATTTGATTGGTTGATTTTAAATAGATAGTCAGTATATTTACTAATGCTCGATTGTTTAAAAATTACATCATCGAGAATCACAAATGACTTTGAATCCTATGACCTACAATTTTGACAAAAATACGAATTGTGACTTTTTTGAGGCAACCTTCTGATGATGTAATTTTCAAACACTCAGATAATATTAGTATTCAACAATTGATTCTCAAACCTAGAAAATTTATAGTTCAACTATCTAACAAATAAAAAACATGTAACTTTTTTATGTGACATGAAATGAAATCCCTTCAAACACCTTGTACTTGGGATTGCTATATGAAATAACCTTGTAAAAGATTATCTACAGTCGGTAAAATTTACCGATTGATTGGCTTGAAATTACATCATTAAAAACTGATTGGTTCATTTTGGATAATTTTCGTGATTTTGAGTTTGGACAAAAGTACAAATTGTGACATTCCTTAATTAACCAATCAGATTTATGATGATATTATTTCTAACCAATCAAGTGGCTAAAATAAGAATTTAATGGCAATTCCTAAGCAATCGTACCAATTTTCAATTCTACTAAATTATCAAAGTTTGCTTCAAGCCCAATGAAAATAAACAGCCTTCAACAAGCTTCTCCAAGTAAAACTTAAATTTCAATAATTAAGTGCTTTGTTATCAGGGTTGAAGTAGACTTAAGCCTTACAATCCAGAAGGGGATTTTTTTTTTTTTTTGGGGGGGGGCGGGGAGATTTTCAAAAACAATCCCAAGTACAATTTTCTTCAAACAATTCAATAATTTGATTTTGGAATATTACTCGATTCAGTTGACAATCGTCTCAATATAACAAATATTAAAAGTAGTGCAACAACCCATAACATGATCAGCGAAACTACATCCGCTGTAGAAGTCCGATTATTTTGTGTAGTTACATTTGACGATTCAGATAGAGACGATGTTCTTGAGATAGGGGTTGGGGCAGAGGAGGAGATTGTAGCTGAAGCAGTAGTACGTTGACGCAAAGACGTTTCTGATTCGGGTACATTTTCGATACCTGGTTGTGGTGATGTTTCAGTGACCGGTGAACTAGGTGGAGATTTTTCTTTCTCACCTTCTCCCTACAAAATAAATTAAAAAACAGTTCTTATATAACCTTATTTACCAGAAAAAATTATGTTTTTTATCTACTTTTTCTTCTTCTTTATTTTATTACTGAGGGCATTTCTGAGTCATTCTTCAACAGTTCCTACACCTCAACCTCTAAGTCCCCAAATTGTTTGGTCCTCCCAGAAATTTTGTTTTGCTAAAACGTAAATTTGAGCCATAATCATAACTCATTAAATTCACAATAGAAACGTTGTGTAAACCTAAGTTAAAACTGGGGGCTGGTTTTTGAAACTGCTTTTTGGTATATCTCCTGATTGTGCCATTCAATTTTTATGAAATTTTGCATAAGCATAGCTTTATCTTTCAGCTATCAAATTTTTAGTGCATGGCTTTTATTATTATGTGCATTTTCAACAATTTTATCTTTTTTTTCTAAAAAATGTTATTCAGCCTCCTGATCCATGAATAACACCAATTGTGAAGTAATCAGGTCCCATAGAAATATTTTGTTGTCAAGTTCCCAAAAATATTTGGGGTGGGTGTGGACCATAACCTACTTACTATATACCTGTCAAACACTTAATTAACTTCGCCTGTGCAGTAGACCAAAAATGTTCACCTTAAGTCACTCAAACTTACCAGGATTGAAAACATGCATGTCAAATTTATTCTCAAAGTTAAATTTGGTATGACGAATAGAAAGTTGTAGTTTTGGCGATGATTTCAACTAACTTGTAAGAAAAATCACAAACCTTGAAGACAAAGTGTGATGCAAGTTCCCTCGCTTCTTCATTTTCTTCTTTCTCTTGATCAGGATCGACTAAAATTCACAAATCATATTCTATAGCAACATCCAACAAAGGGATTGCCTCACAGCGAATATTTTTGGGGGGCATAAATTAGTATTTTACTAAAAACAGAAAAACAGGGCAAAAATTAGGTCAATTATTAGCAAATTTCAACATTTTAGCCCATTTTAAGCAGAGTAAATAAAACATTTGTGTGATTTACACATTTATTTTACCTAAAAGTCCTTTTTTCACATTTTACCAATTTTACCTTAAAATCACTCATGTTGACAAAAAACGCTGCAAAACAACACATAAACAGGTCAAAAATAAGAATTTAGAATTTTGGTGACAAAGATTATTGAATATTGAAAATCATAAATCATAAAAATGATCAAATTTGCCTAGAGTACACCTGGGACCTGATGTCCCTTCTTATACTCACCATCTAACAAACAGGAATGATGATCAAAACCACATGTCTCACACTGCCAATCACTTGACCTGAAGAGAAGGAAAAAAGTTAATATTGTATGTGATTTACTTAACAATTAAATAAGGCAACACAAGAACAATCAAACATGAAAACCAATGCCTTTTTACCATGACAAACTGAATGCGTTGTTAAGTTTTTCAGTGCGCCAAATAGACCTTTTGGCAATTAATGACGCCATAATGGATTTCCTTAATTAACTCTTATAAATTCTCAAAAATCTGCCCAACCTGTAGGTGGTGCAAATTATTTGGTGCATTCACATTGTAAGTTTTTTAATGTTTATAATTAACTGAAAGCAATCAAACTCTGAATATGCTGAAATTGGTTTGATAGTGCTCACTAAAGAAAATCATGATTTTATTCTCAACCATACTGAAGGGAATTAATTTATGTAATATCTTATCATGCTCCTAAAATAGTTTCAAAACAATACATAATTCATTTTACAATAGAAAATAATTACTGTAATTTTTTGACAAGCGTGTTTTCACTATCTAATTTAGACACAACAATATGAGATTAAGCATCACTATCTCGCTTATTTAAATAAATAAATAAAATTCTCTCTTATATTTTCAAAATAAGTGTGTATGGATCCAATATGGCTTTGTTGATTGCGAAAAGGTCTATTAATAGACATGTGATTTGGCGGGTGGCCACCGGGGAACTGGAGGACCCACACATTTGTATCTAATTGATAAATGATAACGTTAATCTATATATCTAGATCTAGATCTAAATATATATGGACTATATCTAGATCTATCTATACATCTATTGATACGTCATGTCTCATGCAATGTATCTCTCATAACCTAACAATTGTTAATAGAGCTGACGTACATTTGTATCCGACACACATTCGTACCTTACTTAAATATATGATACACCATGTCTATGCAACGTATTTTATTCTGGATACCTGGTTGGCAAACATTTGTACCTGAAACACATTTGTACAATAATAAACTCTATGTCCACCATTTCAATAAACGCAATGTGACAAGATATCATATAATAATCATAAAAATCATGAATAAAAATGTGATGCCATTTCAGTGATCAAAACGTGACATACATACATATAATTATAACAAAACCTGAATTGACACATCACGACAGACAAATAATACAACATTCAGACATTCACACTGACACAGATTTGTACCAAACACCACATCACATTCTTGCAACATTCGTCCACCGACACACATTTGTGCAACACTTGTCCACCAACCCACGTTCGCCCCACTACCAAACCACATTCATGCAACAATCGTCCACCAACACACGTTTGTGCAACAATTCTCCATCCACCCACGTTTGCCCCACTACCACACCACATTTGTGCAACACTCGTCACAGACACACAGTCGTTCCAAACACCAAATCACATTCGCACAAACTATTATCTCACGTATACACATAAGCTATCTTACATTCCCAGAAAGTACCAAAGGTAAAAGAAACAGAAAGCAAAAAAAATAAAAATAAATAATAATAATAAAAATGAAAGGGGCCTCCATTGCCGGCTGCATGTAATCAGAATAATAAGAAATACATGTGAAAAGAAGAACAAAAAAAACTATAAATGTATAAACCAAAGTTGATGCAAGCCACAAAGGGCAGCAAAAATAAATGACTAGGAGCATGGTATCATTGTCTGGAGAGTATATCTCATTTTGCCTGATGCATAACGAGGTAGGTATTTGTACAGTACACAAATCAGCAGGAGCAACTGGCGCAAAGACACTAATGTCGGGGGAAAAGGGCAGGAAAACCTGTTGGAGAAGAAACTATCATGGCGGCTGCCGAAGTGTTGTCTCTTGTCTTAACTTTATTTAATTACATTAAAAGCAATTCAAGCCAACTTGAAGTAACTTTCGACAAATTGATATAGTCTGAGATGATTCCTAAAGAATTTCTAATATTTAGTTTATAATGAATCAAGGCCTTACCTGATAGCTAATATTTTTCTTTCTTCAGGTGTATAATCTAAAGCCCCAATCGCACCAGCTCCTTTGGTTGGCATGAACCCAATTAATGCTAACAAAACAGTTCGTACTAGAAAACAATTGAACAAAATAAAGTAAAATTGCAGTTTGCCAGTCAGTAGTAAATAATATGAGTTCTAAATTTTTCCCAATAAAATGTTTTTTATGGGAAATCTGAATAATTATTGGCAAAATATCAATTTTCAAAAATACATACAGCTCCAAGATGGTTGCCATGTTTCTGGATGATGGGCTGACATACTCAGGCAGATCTTTTTGCCAACTTCAAACCTTCCATTAGGCTATGAAAAAACGTAAAGCAATATAAAGATAAATTGAATAATGGATATTTCTAAGTAACCTTACTCCCTTCAAATTTTGCATGCCTTTAATTTTAACTCCTTTTATTTTAAGTCCCTTTAATTTTTACCCCCTATGTAAAGGTACTTATTCGCTTCCTTTAATTTCCGCCCCCCCCCCTTGAAGCAAAAATAAAAGGCAGGCGAAATTTGAAGGGAGTAAGGTAAATTTTATACACAAAAACATAACCATTTGATTTAAGGAAGGAACCAACAAAATCATTTTAGATCATAAGATATTGGTGGTGTAATAGTGTAATTAAAATGACTGAATGAAACAAAAACTAAATGGTTCTTACAGTCAGTAAAATAATATTTGGAGGTTTCATCGGGTATTCTGCAGGGAATGTAATTCTTCCATGATATTGACCACCAGCAAACTCTGTATCAGGAGGTCCACGGACAGTGAAATGCCACTCAAACAAATCATGCTAAAAAAATGTAACAGGTTGTAAAAGAATGATGATGCCTTTCTCAGGGGGGGGGTTCTGACCTTGCCTTGCAACTTGAATTTTTTTTTCTATAACTTGGATTCCTTTTTGTGCTCGCAACTTAAGGTAAATAAAATGTAAATTTTTTCTTTCAAAGACAAAAAAGATAATTATCGAACATTTAATGCAATTAAACATGGTTAATAGACAGATGACTTCAATGGCTGCCATAACAGTTGCTTTCCTGCATTTCCTGCCTCTCCTAACTGCTGACCAATCGCTATCACCTATCTCATGATTTGGCGCATGCACAGTCTATGAGCCGTAGTACTGCTCATTTGATTTCTGTTTCCCTGATGCTCCCACCCACCCTCCACTCTCTATCCCTGTGGTCACAGCCCCTACCCCCCCCCCTGATCCTGTTGGTCCTGCTGGTTCTGGTTTCTGCTGTTTGCTTCCCGCTTTTCTGGTCCTGATGTTTGTTCCTGTTTTGTGTCGATGAGTCTGTTGCCATCATATATTCATCTTATTTGCTTCTAGGACTTTTTTGATGTATTAATTCTTTTTGTGATTTCTTGAATATATGTAATCCGGGTGTGGGTCACTTTCGCATCCCATCTCCGTGTGTTGGATATTTCAGCTCATAGTTTATATAATATAATATGATATGATGTGTATGCACAGCAGAGACCTGGTGGTACACATCTTTTCTAATTATTATTATTATTATTAGACAGGCAACTGACTACAAGGTCAGTGGAGCCTGAAGGTTATAGTGTGCAGCTTGGCCTAGCTTAATTGACATCACAGGCCCATGCCATAATGCAATAGTTAGACAGTTATGTATTTGAATTGAGCCAAGTTGTTATTGCGCGCTGAGACATCCTCGTCCCTCGTCCCTCCCGCACCTCCTACTGTCATGCGCCAAATTAAATATCTTTAGACAAAGATCTCATATATAACTAGCTTTATTATTTTTCAACCCATCCATTTCTAGTTTAAATCATTAACCTAGCCACCCTAAAACAGATTAAAAATAATCACATTAATAAAGAAATTACCTCAAGTGGTTGTGCATAATACTGATGTGTTGGATCTTTTAATTCCATAGCTTCTCGCATCAACCTCTTGACGGCTTAAATATAAATTTATTACAATGAAAGCAATATTTCATAGATCAAATTCATTAGAATAACTTTTTTTAAATGTAAACAATAAAAATACAGAAGATTTCAAAGACATAAAAATAAAATGAATGCAATTACGTACCTGGACTCTTGAGGTTATATTTTTTCTCCATTATTTAGTTTTTTTGTTGATTACAAGGAATATCAATCAAATATTATATATGGTAACTGACATCTGAAAACAAAACAAAATAGCAAAAAGCAAAATAGAAATAATATTTTGAGTGAAATTAGAAGTAATTAATTGCCAATGAATAAGATTATTTTATTTAACTCACAATTTGAATCTATATTTCGCTCATGAAATAAATAATGATATTAAGTATATATTAAGTCTACAACTTTATAAGAGAATGTTACAAAGAAAATCATGTATTGATCAGTTGCAAAGTACTTTTTCTCTTAAAAAAGCCTCAAATTATTATAATTATTACTGCTCTTGAATAATAAAATATCTCTGGTTTACCTTGATCAATGATCAATGATCAATGAATAGCTATCTCATGTCAAACAATGTGAGTTACAAAAATAAACATATGTAACAGTGCTAACATGTAGTCACGGAAACTGGAACTTTAATAGAAGAATTTAAATATAAATCAGTCAGGATAATTATATATATGGTTAATTCGGCATGAAGCTGGGTATCCTTGTTTGGTTAATACATACTCAATTTCATAAATTGCAATTACCATCCCCTCCTTGTACAATTATAAATGTATTCTTAAACTGTTGTCCATAAACAATTTAATTTAATCAAAAATGATTTAATAGTAGCTATGTCTGATGCTAAATTTTAAGCTCCCTTAACGACACATTACCATATTGTCCAGTATAGTTGGTTAAAATTATATTACTGTAGAATCTGGTATTGTTGATAGAGCACCTAATGTTGACCACTAAACTAAAAAAGTAAGCAAATTACCAACTGTATCTTGCCAGTACGAAACAACTTGATAGGTTTGTATATTTTTACTCATTTTTTTTTCGCAGACTAATTTATTTAGCTATTAGGTGCTCAGTCAACAATACCAGATTCTATGGTATGATTAATGATTAAACAGAGCTCTAAAAATATCTTTGAAATAAATGCACTTTATGTTGTTAAAAATGATTGAATAGAAGAAAATTTGAACCCTTCAAAGGAAAATGAGTGGAAAATGTTCAGAAAAGAAATAACATTTACTAAATTATTAATGGTGGAAAATAAAGGATTTTGAAATTTGAGTTTTTCTCAGACATTAGGATTTTGGAGGAGCCCTTAATAATTATTGGATAAATAAAAACAATCAATTTTTAGTTACATCGAATAGGTGTGCAAACACAATCGTGTCTTTGAAGAGGAGAATACAGAATACATAGGAAAAGGGAAATATATGGATAAGGAATAAGGGTATCGCGCACAAAAACATAATTTTACTCTTCGTAAAACAGTTTCAAGAATTTACATGATTTTCGCAATTCCAATTTCACAAACACTATTGCAGCCAACAAAATAAAGTCTTATCTGTCTAGGATCTTGAATTACAGAATTGAATATCACTTTCATTCTCTAAGTTAAGAGATAAATGCTGACTCGTGCGAATCTGTTCTGCAAATGTTTTGTTTACTCCCAAACGAAATGACGTCATCAGCGTTAAGTGACATTCGTCTGGATGATAAGTTTATGTTGTTTCGGAAATTCTTGCTTTCCGAAAACTTTCCTCGTAATCAATTGCCTTGGAGATCTGGTGGAAGAATGCCGAATACGCTGTCAAACGCTGATTGGTTGTTTTTTATATTTGATGATAAAATCGTTTTTAGATGAGCTTTTGCAGCTTTTGGGAGACTTTAACCATGCAATAGACGAAATAGAACGTTTTACAAACATAAAAATATTTTTCAAATGTCAAAAATGAAATCAAAGGATATGCTGAACATATATTCGTTTCAGGAATGGAAGATGAACTTTTATTTATCATCAAAATCCGATTATAGAATGTTTCGAGGGGTGTATCGAAAAATTGAAAAAAATATTAAAATCGGCGATAAATCGGAGAAATATCACACAGCCACTGCATTGGTCTCTTTAATTATGCATTGGAAGGTGTTACTTCTATTTTCTATAAAACATTAATATTTAAGGTAGAGTTTTTAAAAAAAGGTAAATATTAGGGAGTTTAAGTTAAAAACGTTATTTTCCACTTTCTATTATGAAAAAGTTAGGTTATATAATAGAATATCAAGTTTATAAAGGGTTTCCATTTTTACAATAGTTTATTGAACCAAAAATTTATATTAATAACGGTTTGCACAACGCTAACCTTCAACTTTTAGCGTTGTTCAAAACGATAAGAATCGAACTTATATCATCTCACTGGAAAATATGATAAGAGAATACAATACCAATTTTATTGACAAGATTTGAATTTTTTTTTGTCTCTAAGATTTTATATTATAGAAAAAGAACGCACTAATGTCATGGTAGGAGATTAAACCATAGACAGAAGCTTCCTAGAAAAATTTACAACAACTACTTTAAAAAATAAATAAAAAAAACTGAAACATTTACACGAGCACATCACAAGTTCCTTACAACGTGATATTACTATTGCTTCATTTAGCATGCATTTCTCAAAAATCTTAATTGCACTGGGAAATGTAAATCAATTATTGGTCACTCTACAATAAGAGCGAAATTATTAAAATAAAATTTATATTCAATTACATTATATTTCGTTCAGCGTTCGCCATTAAAGTGTGGTGTTCAGGTCATTTTTTCCTAAACTTCAAAAAATAATGAATTATCTACCATTGAAAAGAGCGTAACAATCTATTTTCAGCGAGGGGTCGATCAATAAAATAGGTTTATCATTTTATTAGATATTGGCAAAAAGGTGCAAAGTAAAACAGTATTTGTGTAATGCATGGTTTTAGCCCCCCTCATTTCAGGGGGACTAAATTTTCAATTTTGGTTTTTAAGAGCAGAAAAGTTTTCTTAGCCAATCTAAGGGGGAATAAAGTTTTAAGAGCACCCAAATCTTCGAGTTCAAGGGGGGAGCAAAATAAAATATGAAATATGAAATATATTTTGAATGAAAAAATGCCAAAATCATATGTCATAAATTATAAATTGGTATAATATATGAAAAAATGGTGGCTGTGTGGGGGGAAGTCACTTTTTGAAATAGCCTGTTATAATCTAAAACAGGGTTATGAATGTTATATTTACTAATGTTGTCAAAAAAAAGGGAATATCTAACTCTCCGAAACCACTACTATTTTTGATTATCTTTTTTGCAAATTTTTCCAAAAAACTGCATGAATAATAAGTTTTTCAATTCATGGGAATCTTAATTAAAAGTATGACCATTTTGATCGAATTATAAAAAATATTATCTCAACATTTTCCCAATATTTTGAACTTTCTGTAACTCGCACGATTGAACTCCCTATAAAAAAATAATTCACTTGCTTATAGTAGGGTGTTCAGGTAATTTTTTCTATATATTATTGGTCAATAAATACACCATTTCGGAATTCACGACGCCATTAGCCTAGGTGGGGAAAACTTTGTATAGTTTTATATGTGTTAGTATAGGGTTAGTGGAAAAAATATTATTATCAACGCTCTCGGATGTACAATCAATTTATTTTATCAATTTATTTCACAGTTATCATGTTTGT
>JAUKPT010002673.1:0-12943 GCA_032273505.1 Nanomia bijuga
CAAAACATAAACAAAAAGAACGACATTGTCATGACTACAAAACAGAAACTTTGTTAACGGCGTAATTATGGAAAGGATATTCCCTCTCTTACGAGAAAGTTCGTTGCATTGTTAGGAATCAGGAACTGGGAAACTTTTAGTTAGAAGGAAAACTGTTGTTAACAATGTTCTAAAAAATCATTGGCGTGCACGTCTAATGAGTAACTTTAAAATGGCGTCTGTGTCTGATTGTCTAAAAATTACGGTGGATTGCATCTCGAGAAAATACACTGTCAGGCGTCTAGAGATTTCTATCTAATTTTTTACGGTGTTTTTTTTTTCACTACTTACTTATGAAATAGCTTCAGTCTCCATTCTTATGTGTCCAGATAGCTTTTGTTCTTCCGTGTCTAGCATCTTGGGACCCCCTATAACCCATCCCTTTCCATTCCAGACCAAACTAGACCATTTACAGGAGGGTTGAAAATAATCGTTTATCATGTCTCCATTCGAGCACGCAATTATCTCCTTGAACATACACACATACGCATACATATCATTTACCCTCAACAAACTATAATAGCTATGAGTCATAAAGCCAACAAACACATCTAGCTGACCTTTACGAATTGATTTTGACCAAACAACAACAAAAATGAACAAAAATGAAAATAAGCGATCAATTTGCGCGCGATCACCCGCATTATGTCCTATTATGAACTATTATGACAACTATTCAGTCTACTATTGTCTCATATTATGTCTTCTATTATGTCATTGTATCCATTATTATTTCAAAACATGGGTGACAGTTATGTGAAACAACAGACACCAACCTATACGTACGTTTTGATAGTGAAACATAGGACAGGGGAAACAAAACCTTCCTGTTGAGAGTTAGGGGTGAGTTATTTCAAAAAGTTTGTTGACACATGACATGAACTGCGTTCACGGAAATGTAACATATCCGGACATCTAACGGCACCGCTACATTGTATTTGATTCGTTCAGGTTGTAGCTTTGTTTGGGTCGGCTTCCGGGTGTGTTGGAGGGAACAGAGGTTGTGCTGTTGTCGAACTGTGTTTGAGTTATATTTTCTTTTGTAGAAAATTTAGTTTTTGGTGAAATCGAATCGGTGCTGATTGAACGGGGGTATATCTCCTTTTTTTATGGTTTTTATTTAACAAGGTTATAAAATGGCACTAAAAGCATCTCTAAAAAGAGGCCTCTTATTTATCAGGGGGGATTCATGAAATGACAAGTCAGCCTTTGCATGCATTTAAATGTAATATTTCATAGAGAGGGTACCTTTTTGTATTTCATGGCTCCTCCTTTTAAAGTTATTAGACAGTTATAGAACTATATGGAAATCTTAAGACATCGTAGTCAATAAACAGTCCTTAGGCCAAGATTCATGATATAAATGTTAATGTAAGCTGCTTGATGAAAGTCAGTAAAACAACCCTTTAATATACCGTTTTGCCTAAAAATGTATTTTCGGCTTTTTTATCTTACAAATATGATTTTTTTATATTGCAATTTACTCATAGCTATGAATGCAATAACTATATCCTTGCCTACCTTAAACGCCACACTACTTACTAGTACAAATTGCGGCTATTGTAGCCGTTTAGTAGAATCAAAAAGCTTCTTGGTTCATTTCAAAATTTCTCAATATGTTGTTTGTTAAAATAAAAAATAAAAAATATATTTCTAAATGAATCAATTAGTATCTTGATGATATAATCTTGAACCAATCAAGGAATTGAATTATCCATAATCTGGCGACAATCCCTTCCACAAAGTATTACTTTCTTCTATTCGTTATAGCAACGCCAAAAAGTCTTCCCAGTCCATAGCCCATAGGTTAACCCAACCGTCCCCTCTTTATCAAGGGGCCATTTAATATACTCACTTGGTCTAGACCATTTTTAAACGTATATTATATCATGTATCAGCTGTTGGACCTGCCCGGTGATTTTTTCTGATTTTTTTACCTGCCCGGTGATTATTTCTGATTTTCTAACCTTCTTGGTTAACATTTCTGAATCCCTTCAAACCGAGATATGATACCTCACTGTTTATTAGTACCTTATATTATTTAAGTACTCTCTCCAACATTCCAACATCGTCAAATGTTATTATCTTACAGTTGGAGTTATTGTCAAATTAATCGAACTTCCTCTTCGTCATATTGTCTTAAGGATCAAGTGAAATTCTTTTATATCCATTCTCCTTTCTCTGTGTGTTATTGTGTGTTGTATGAGTATCGATTACTGAGTTACAACTTGACCTTAAGCTGTGTGCTATTATCAGCCAACTTTGTAGGAAGAGTGCTTTTGTTGATGTTTTTTCAATGGATGTATATTTAAAGGGATGTCTTTTGTTATACATCAATGTTCTTTGATGACAAAACACGTTTGTTATGATGTGTATCTATACGTGTTGTATTTCCTTGGGAACGGGTCGTTTTGGGGAGGGTTGGGGAATAGTGATCCGTGTCGAGGCCCAGATGCCAAGAGGTGCAGAATCTGGTTTTTGTTTTAACGAGTGCAAAATTCCGAGTCTCAGAAATGCTTTTCTATGTGTTTTTGATATTTGTTTTTTAAAAAGATATCTTGGTCGTCAATTGAATTGCCTTGCCTGATTGTCACGTGCAAATGGTGTTTGATGACAAAACTCTATGTGTTGCAACTATACTAGGAGATCATGCACGGTAGAACAGTATAGATTTTAGACTGTGGGGTTTCAGCCCCACCTCCCTGTGTCGGGGAATCCAAATTACAGCCGGGGAATAATACATTAATTACTATGGATATAACAGTAATTCACGCTCTTATTATTTAACCGGGAATTTATTCAAATTTAGGTGAAATCTTACTGGGAAATTCCTCCAATCCTCGGGTTTTATTGTTACTCCTGATCGCTTAGTCAGGCCTGTCGAGCAGCTCTTGCATTCACATGCTCAGGGAACATCGTCTCGTACGGTCAAAGGTTTATAAGATCTTTTCTAAAAGAGGGATGCCCACGGAAAGCAATACGAATTCTTATTACCTTATTCAAGCAGAATAAGAGCTCCACCAGGTTAGTAGCTTCAAAAAGGCATATGTACCCCCTGCTCTTCACCGAAATTGATACATGTCCAGGACATAATACAGACAAATTAAATTGGAACCATTTAAGCGAAGGGTTGCATCTTTTTTGTGGCTTGATTTTTTTTGGCGATCTTCTTTCTCCATATCCATCGTAACCCGACTCGCTTGCTCTCAAACTCAATTTGAGATTGTATTTTGGGTAACTGAAGTTAAAACTGTTTTGCGGTCCTAGCTTTGCGCTTTTCATTGTGGTCGATACAATATCACCTAATTCGAGCAGAATAAGAGCCTGGCCAGGTTTTTAGTTTCAAAAATACATAAGTTACCCCGCTTTTCACCGAAATTTATACCTTTCAAAGAAGAACTTCACATTGTGATGGTTTGAGCATGACATTTCACAACTTGTGTGTATGTGTGTATGTTTCACAACTTCCATATAACCTGCATGGGAACCTATAACGTTACCCGTTCTTCGTGAAATGAAGAAGAATAGAAGAAGTTGACGATCATTAAAATCATTTTCTCAAAACACCAGTCATATATCATTTCATTTCTTTTATCTTCAGTATTTTTCTTGAAATGAGTAAATTATACCAATGTTTTGTGTGTTGAAAGGGTGGTTATTGAGTATAGATTTGCTTTTGTTCTTGTATAGCAGGTACAATAACAGAAATATTTTTTGTGGACGTGAATCGCATTGAATCATAATTTCACATAACCCGGGATCAATTTTTCATGTTTATGTACTTTAAAAATCATGTAGCTGAGGGGACGTTGAAATGAAGTGGATCTAAGCCTTACCTTTTATTCTCTCTTGTCCCCCAAATAAACCAATCACCCTTTGTCATCTGACGTTAACAGGGGAATTTACAGGGAAATGGCGTAGTTTATACGTCACCTGGATTACCGAAGAAGTCCCATGCATCTGTGTAAAGAATTGAAAGTTGTGGAAAGAAATTCTACTTTTAATATGGGTCGGTTGAAATATTCGGTGGGATTATTATTGGGTCAGATATTTCTTCAATTTTAGGGCTGTTTTAAGCTAAACACTGTTTCAGCATATTGTATTCTATTTAATTACAATAGAAATATATCTTGTTAAACAGTATTTAATCTGACAGCTTAACAACCGGGCAGCAATTTTTTTTCGGTACCAACATAACAGATCCTGAATGCTTTAATGCTTAAAAAAGTAGTTCAAATATGATTTAGAAGATAGAACGAATGTGAAAAACAGGATCGGTTATGTTGATTCAGGATCGGTTATGCTGATTCAGGATCGGTTATGCTGGTTACGGAAAAAAATTTTGCAACCGGGCCAGACCGTTATTTCAACCTTGCATTATAGATGTTTTATTCATTATTTAAAAATACGACTTCTGAATTGACTGTCGTGAAGTTCATTGACATTGAATACTTCTTTGTTTGTATCATCACGTCTGTCAATCAAACCTGTCACTCATTGCTTGTTGCTACTAGTGACACAGTAATTATCATTATGTTGTCAACAACACATAAAACGATGAAGAAATGAAATCTTTTCTAAAATAAATAAATAAATAAATGAAAAAAGTTATGTCATGATGTTGGTTTTATTGCTTCATAAAAGCATTAAAGTTACGACCTAAAACATGATAAGTAGCAAGTAGCTACTAAGGTTATCATGTTAGATATACTCAAGGGTATATATCTCGGTCTAAATCCCCCACCCCACAAACAACTTACCGACACGCTAAGCCTACGCTAAGTTGTCGTTCAAGTTTAATTATTTTTCTTTTTTTTCATAAAGGGGGATTTTTGCCAACTCTCCGGGAGAAGAAGTTGCTTTTGGCTAAAATATTTCCCTTCGAACATATCCTACTAGCATACCCCTCGTAGTTGCATAGGGTCCTCAGTTTATCGGTTTGTTAAAACGTGACCAGAATTGTATTGTAGGCTATGGACACTGATTTACACTGATGACTGGGTAAGAATGGGGTAAGAGGTGTGGTTTTAGGGGTGGTAATTATCCTTCTATGTAGAAGAAATCTTGATGTAGTTATGTAGTTACAAAAGGACACTGGAAGACTGGGTCGAGAAATTGATCTTTTATTTTTCAACATTTTGAAAGATGTAGGATGAATGGCTTATTTAGGTTCAGTGTAAACAATGCCCCTCCTTTGACTGTCAGCTCATTTGGATTATTACTGTCAAACAATATCCTTTTTAAATGATTTCTATGTCATAATCTCTTTCTTATTATTAGTCCATTGCCCAACTCAGACGTGTCCCTATTCAACTTTCTGGTCATCTGGTCAATCAATCAATAAATCACTGAATCAATCAATCAAACGATAAAGGAGAAACCACGCCCTGTACTACCTAAATTAGCTTTTTGTATATGAATCAAAATAATGAAAGATAATTTGAGATGAATAGAGTACAAGAAGTTTGTTTGAATGATTTTACAACGCAAAAAATAAAAGATAACCAGAGAGATAAATATAAAGATAAATAGATAAAAAAAATAGTAAACAATCTTCTTGATTGTTTACAAAAGAAAACTGTTTTTCTATTGAAACTGTTGAAAAGAGAAGAATTTAGGAATGTTTTTAGTGGTTTCAGTGAGTTTTGATTTACAAGTTGACGTAGATACTTGATACTGATATTTCTTAATAATAGCTTTTATAACAGCTTTCTCCCCTTGTGTAGATTGCAAGGACATGAATCAAAAAGCAAAGAAGAGGAGACATTAAAGTCATGTCCCAATTCCTCCACAAAAAGCATTTTTTACAGACATAAAATGAACATTTAAGGTTCAAAAGAAGCAAGAATTCCAAGCAATACATTGGAAATTACAGTGCTAGATTCTTTTCATGTTAGGTCTCGTTTTGAGCAATTGTAAAGCAAAGCGTAAATGGCTATCATATTATCAACCTAAAAATAGTGCAATTTTACTGTGAAAGCCAAAATGAGAATATCGAAGAATACTTGATGGCCAGATGAGCATTACTGTGAGAGCTCTGACTCAACCAGGATGGGTGTTAAAAAAGGCTTTGGAAATTAGAGTTAGGTGCAGTAACAAATGTCACAATAAAAACATTAATGGGATAAATGTATATTATCCTGCCTGTTAATTTTCATCGATCAAGGTATTAAGCAATTATATATCATACTTAAAATAAAGCTACTAAATATCATCTTCGGAGAAAGAATAAGCTCTCGGGCTCAATAGCTGTGACTCTCTATGTTCTTCATTTGTCCAACTATATCAGCCAGCAATGCCTTCTAGTTTGTACGTCATACCTTGGAAAATATATTCGGCAGTGCATATCTGAACAAGAAATGTTTTTATCTAGGTCGAAGATAGGATAGTTTTGGGCAGCTAAGAGCATGTTATTCTTTACTTTCTGATGTAACTATGACATTTATTTTAACCAAACAATCTTTCTCTAAGGTAAATGACTTGTTGGAGTCTTTCCAGTTATGATTGGAAGTTTTCGAAATCTCCTTAGAGAGCATCTCCATACAGGTTTTCTGACAAGCAATGGCCGCTCATGTCTGCCAAGCAAAATTTTTTAGCATTTTAAGGTAAGAAAAATAGATTTAGAAGAAATAAGAAGAAATTTTCTGACAGTGGCTGAGGGGCTGACACCCCACGTGTAGGTGGGGATAACGGAGGTGGCAAAATACTTTGCATAAACACCTTAGATATCCTTTTTTTTCTTTGACCTCGTTTCAAGGCATTTTCTGCAATGGGTTAATTAGGGTTAAGGGTCAGAAAACCTGCTTGGAGACGTTCCCTTAGAACCATTTGACTATTGGATAGTTCTGGTTCTGGTTCTATTGAGAGCTATTATAATTTCTTTTCCTACGTCATTTGTATTCTCTTAGGATAAGAATTTCTCAGAATTTCTCTGAGATTTTCAATCATGCTTCAATCATTTTGCAATCTTCCAAAATGTCTTCAGGATTTTTGATTCTGTAATTTGAAATCTAAAACCCGGAATTGAATCCTTAAGATCCTCGGGTATCTGGAATTTTTTGAATTATTTTATTTATTTATTCACCCCTCCCAAATAGAAATTTGACGGGCACATCTGTTGTGCCTATGTATAAGATATCTTTATCTTTATCCACTTCCAAGCCTTTCCTTCTATTTTATTCCATTTCATTTCTCTCTTGTCGAAACTCTTTTGTTTACTTTAGTTCTGAATCCTTTTGCATTTTTAGTCTAGGGATACACCGAGATGAGTGGCGTTTTGTGAATGGTAGATATCGTTTTAGCAATGGACTAATTTGTTTACATTTTTGCTAATGAATTATAAATAATATTTGATTTCTAAGATATTTTTACTCATCTATTAATTTGATCAAGGGAGAGGGAAGGAGGGAAAAGATCACTCTTCTTTGAGGAATTTGAGGAATTTGCGACATTTGAGGAACCTTTTGCAAATTCTGTATCGAAGTGAAAACTACATTTTATGAGACTATGAATCATAGCGCACAATTCATCTCAGTGAATCCGTGGATTTACCAGATAGTCAAGAATTTAATTTTGGAGCCGATTAAATGTTCCCTTTCGTCTATTTAAATCTGTTGACACTGTCTTCACCACATTCATCTCTATGGCTTTTTTCTATTATGTACACTTTTATTCTCCAACCAACAAGTTTCCCGATTATCTATTATTTCCTTTGATACATCAAAACCACATATTCCCGACGTTTTATATGAAATCTGCCAACACTCAATTGTTCTCAACTATCCAATAAAATCCATTGTTTACATTAATAACAGTGTTCGACACATATTGTATTCATAATGGCGCGCATAAGAAACAACAAAACGATCAATACAATTGTATCATCAACCCATTAACAACAACAATAACAAAGCGACATTTTTGATAACTGGTTGCAAACCGAGAGATGCATTGTTCTGTTTCAAGTGTATCTATTGTCGTGCGGTCTCCATTCACTACTCACCTCGCAGTCTGTCGAAGTGATTTGAAAGGCTTTGTGCGTTGACTCTGTTCTGAATCCTGTATTTTTATTTATGTGTGAGAGGTTTTTTGGGTTATACCTTGTGTAAATTCAGAGTTCTATCTTACCTTGAAAGACAGATGCCGTGACCGAGAGTAAATAACATCATACGATTTGAATTGATCAAAACTAATATATCAATAGTCAAATGGCTCGACCCACTTCATGCGAGGGAAATTGGGTAGTCAGTTGGTACCTGACGAAACGCTATACGGCTATACGGGTCGAAAATCACCTTCATCCTCGAATATTGGCGAACACCAGCTTATTCTCTTCCAAATTATGTATCTAGACACTTCCAAAAAGAAATTTCAAGAAATTTCAATTTTCCTGCTGCGCACACTCGATTTTATGGCAGTATGTGAAATCTTTTGGGAAGAACGCTCAACACATGCTACTATATTGAAGAAGCGATCTTACATGATAACCAGGAAATGCTTTTCCCAAAAGTTTGTGCATTGTGCGAGATATATCATAACAACACTCGCCACTTCAAAGACACGGGGTAGGTGATTGAAGAAAATTCGTACTGTTTTTCATTACTCAAATTGCTCATTATATTTATTGTGATTTGTCACTATTGCTCAATAACTAACTAATTAATAGAAACCACATATAATAATTTGTAAGAAACAGCTATTTACTTTGATTCATATGACGGAGCGTGTATAAACACGCAAAGGGGATAGGGGGTTAATTTAACTGGGAATGTGAATGGGAATTACAAAAATTGTCCATTTTCAGCATGAATATTGATCTTGACAACTTTAATATTGAAAATTAAATAGAAATGTGGCAATTCTGTTTAAAATGAGGGGTAAATCGTCGCCATACGCATTGCCGTCGTCGAGATTTTTGACTCCAATTTCGAAATATTGGCCTAAAAAATTACAGACTGTCATAAAATGGAGTGTTCGCAGCAGGAGAATTGAAATTTCTTGAAATTTCTTTTTGAAAGTGTCTAGATACATAATTTGGACGAAAATAAGCTGGTGCTCGCCAATATTTAAGGATGAAGGTAATTTTCGACCCGTAAAGCCCTCCCCTAATGTAAATTAAGTCATGAATCTTATCGAAATTTATCGATATTTATCGATCATATGTAAGCCATGTCAATAGACCCAGGGAGGGAGATGGGGGTAAACTTTGCCTAGAAGAATCTGGAGTAGACTATGTTTGGAAATTTGCGCGTTATAGGCAATCTAATAAAGGATTATCGCCAAATTTCTGCTACATTAGTCGTTTGATTGGTTAGAAATAACATCATCTGCGGTTGGTTAAATTTAAGATGTCACAATTTGATGTTTTGGTAAAACCAAAAATGATAAAAGTGCTTCTACATGAACCAATCCGAATCTTGATGATGTAATCTTCAAGCAATCAAACGGCTAAAATAACAGAAATTTGGAGATAAAGTTCCTAACCGCTCGGTTATTCATCCGCCGAATTATGTAGTCATAAACGTTATGGAAATGTCTGAAAGATAAAGAAACCCAGAAAGAAATAGAGTTTATGCAAGGCTTTGTGTGGATCAATATGTCTTAAACAGGCCAAAATATATGCATAATAAAAACACTTTGAGCCTAAAATCATAAAATAATAAGAACACGTCAGCAGGGGTTGATCCAGAGGGCGGTTGATTTAGAGATTCTAACCTTTTATTTTTAATTTAAAATTTAAACAGACTTATTTGAATTTGTGATTGAAATTTCTCATATAGATCGTTTTTTGTTGATAGATTATCATCTTAAATCCTCATATCTGAGAGTGTTCTCCTGTCTGAAATATTTCATGGTCCACCCCTGCCTCAGGCACAAAATATTTTTATGATTTCTCATAAAAACAGTTTAGTTATAAACAAAAAGGGTAATAAAAGGTATGAAAGATAAAGTAAGATCCAGAAGAAAATGAATTGTAAAGAATTTATATACAAGCCTTTGTGTTAATAACTATGACTTAAAACAGGCCAAAATAAGTGCATAAGAAGAACAATTTGAGCCTCAAAATATAAACACATCAGGCTCAGAATTGTTTACTGTTTTATCCTAAATGAAGTGTAGTTATAAAGGTAAAGAAAAGGAATGAAAGATAAAGTAAGATTAATTATCCAGAAGAAAATGAATTATATAGAATTCATATACAAGGCTTTGTGGTCGTCTCTTCTTCGGTATACTCCAGTGTTTACATGTATATACGAGCGAGTATAAAAGATGAGAATGGATGACTATTGTTTCGCATAAGTGCATCTCGCCAAACAATAAACTCATGTTTATCAATGCATTTGATATAAACACACGGCCTATTCATGTGTTTACTAAAACAAAAACTCATATTCTTTTTTCTTTTTCTTTGCAGGAAAAAGAAGTACAACGGGTAGGACTATAAGGTGAAATAAGATAAAAATTAATACAAGGACTTTCAGTGGGTCGATACCAGTTATCTATACCCACTGATAAACAACAAAATGAAAATAAAAACAAAACAAAATAAAACAAAATATAAGCATATAAAAATATACAAAAACTCATATTCTTTCTTCGTGCAGAACCCACCTGAGAAATGAGATAAAGAACGCACTCATGTTTGCAAGCGCACATTTTCTGAATTTTAAGATTTAAAAAAAGGAGAAAAAAAATATGGTGAATCAATAGCGGATCTGTCCAATTTCATCGAGTCATATCGACGCTGCGTTTTTTCCCTACACCGTAGGCAGTAGCATTAACCGTAGGTAGTTCATCGTAACCGTTTGCAGTATTCTTTTTGGAAATTACCGAGAAAGTCAAGATAACATCAAAAATGCTAGATTTTGTTTCATATAGTAGTCAGTCTATAGCTGTACTGTTTGTTATGGTGTACGTATCTTAGATTGCATGTGTTACTCGTTGTATTTATAGGATCAACTTAGTCTTAGATAATAAAAACCTGCCAAACAAATTGCTCTTATCAAAAATGAGTGTCTTCATGAAGACAATGAACAGATCCGCCACTGAATGCTTTGTACATAAGCAACTCCATCTTTGACTACAGCCGTGCTGCAGCCTCCAGTCTCTCGAGAGTTGAGTTGCAAAAGCTAGTCATTTCTACAGAGTATTGAGGAGTATATCAGGATCTCTGTTTTTTTATAGCCTTTTTATACATTGCATTATTTTATAAAAGCTCTTTCTTAAGCTTTTATTATGCGATTGTATAAGACTTCAAAGACTTCATTCAAAGCGCCAAAGATACTCGGTAAGTTGATACAGACCAGAATTACGCAATGCAAGAGAAAATGTGGGACTCATTAAGTGTTAACTTTAACTCGCTTACCGTAAGTTGTAAAATATGTGAACCATCAATGGTTAAAAATATATCCTGGTGCACAAACCAAGTTGTTGGTCGAATACATCCATCCTGGAAAAAGACTTAAGCATTTTTGGGCCATTCAAAAATGCAAACTTGTCGTCATCACAAAAAGAGCCTTAGTTACACCGGAGAAGCAGTGATTTTTTTAATGACGGTTTGAATGGCCTCTTCAGACGCCTAGCTATGGGGGGAGAGGGTATAAGGACAGTCCACCCCATCCCTGATAAATAAAATTCAGGGGCGATGGTCCTCTTATCAAAAAGAAATTTCTAGCATTTAATCAAATTTGACTTGAATTTCGTACAGAAAATATAATTTTTCACATTATTCCTGATTTTCTTTTTTTCATTTTGCCCCCTTGTAGTTTTTGTCTAGCTGCGGGCCTTGGCCTTTTTGCTACTTGCTATAACCAAAGCTGCAGCAGGTTTCTTTACAAAGACAAATTTGAAACAAAAATAAACCAAAAACAAACAAAAAACACATGAATTATCATTGGTAAAAATAATAAAGAAAAAAATATAAATTTAAAGAATATTAATGGAAGGAGGAGTAACTAATAAAAGAACATGAAAAGTACAAGCAACAAAATAAAGCAAGAAGGAGGAGATGTCGGCGGGCTAACAACATAACCAGCGGAGCAAACAACTCATCAAAAAGAAACGACAACGAACATCATCATAAAGAAGTACATCGAAAAGTTTGAAAGGGGCGGGGAAAGGGTGAATTAGCGATGAAAAGAAATAGTTTGACTCAACACAGAGTGTACATGATAAACATTGATTGATGAAGGTGGTTGCTTTTATTTCGAATCGTGTTTGGTAGCAGGGGACATGATGTGGATAAAAATGATGAATAAAACATCTGGTGAAACGAGAGAAGACAATTTTTCTATGGATTCTGATAGTACATTTGATAACCTGGAAACTTTCTTGGAGCGTTTGGAAACTTGAGATGCCGTAAACTTGATATCAATAATAACTTACGGAGAAATATAAACGTAGAAATATGAATAAATAGCATCAGTGTTAATGTATACTGTTGCCCAGAAAAGTTACATTTTTGCTTTGTATATACGCGATAATATAGATTTGATTTGATTTGATTTGATTTAAAGAGATGTTTTTCAAAGAATGCATTGGCTGTTAGAATCATCTAATCTAGTAATCTACTGAATTGGTGCGTAAATTTCCAAAATTGGTGTGTAGGTATCAAAATTTCCAACATTGGCCTGTAGCATGACCAGCTTAAGCTGGCCATGGCCTGTAGATAGTAAAGTTCCCAAAATTGGTATGTAGGTATCAAAAGTTCTAAAATTGGTGTTTAGCTATAAAAATTTCAAAATTGTTTTTTAGGAAATAAATGTATCAAAAGTTCTAAAATTGGTTTGTAGCAAGTAAGATTAACAAAATTGGTGTGTAGGTATCACAATTTCCAACATTGGCCTGTAGCATGACCAGCTTAAGCTGGCCATGGCCTGTAGATAGTAAAGTTCCCAAAATTGGT
>JAUKPT010002674.1:0-12942 GCA_032273505.1 Nanomia bijuga
TAGTCCATCTTTTTAGACGAATCGTCATTTGTTGAAGCTATCAGCTTGTTGTCTAAAGTGCTGATTTTATCATTAAGTTTCTTTTCAATAACTTTTTCGAATTTGGTCTCCATTTGCGAAAGCTTATTATTCAACACCTCTTCCAATGATTTCACCAGACTCGTCTCACTGTTATTCACGTTTGCGGTTCGATCATTAGTATCATGACTAATGTAAGTCGGATTATCGTTACAGTTTTTGCAGAGGATAAAAATCGAACTGCACTTATTCATAAGTGGTTTCATCTTAGCTACGGGAATATCATTGCATGATTCGCATATCCAAGTAGCGCATGCGCTGCATCTAATTAAATCAACGCCCTTTTTGTTGCAACCAGTAAACTCACAGCAAAGATCGTCAGAGTTACCACCCTACTTTCTTTGTGCAGCTGTCGGCACAAACCTGAAAAGCTTTTCATCGCTATTTATCTTCCCAAGTAGAACTTGAGGTTTGCAGATTGAATCTTCCGTTTGAATTGAGTGGTCTATTTTCTTAAAGTTCTCTCGCTTCTGGCTTTCAACTAAATCTGCTCGAAACTTAGCGTTTTCATTTAATATCTTCTCCATCGTTTCTTTTTGGTGAGTATACCGAATCTTTATATCTTCGTACATTTTTTGGTACTTGAAATAACGACCACCGCGGTTAGGCGATCTTTTGCCAGAAGACGGTTTAGTCGGCGTTAAGGTGTTGTTTAGTGTAGAAACTGCGATAGGAGTTTTAGGTTCTCCAATAGGGGTTTTTGTTTCTTCTATATGGGTCTTTTCCGGTCTAGTATCGGATTTATCCGGTGGATCATTTTCCTCCATTGTCCTAGTTGTTGACGCCCCTTATTGTTGAGTAATTGTATTGCTATATTTATCTATATTTATCGTTAAAGTTGTATTTTTGTATTTTTGTATTTTTGTATTTTTGTAAGTTTGTATTTTATATCATCAATATTTTGTTTGGTTTATTGAAAAATGTCATGATTTGATGTTTTCTTAAACTAAAAAATCATGAAATCACTTTTAGAATGAAACAATCAGATTCTACATGATCTAATGTTTAGCCAATTAATAGCCTAAATTAGACAAACTTTTGAGATGTACCCTTAGCTTGTCCTTACTCATTTTCTCCAAGGGGGAGGAGTTGGTGCCAACAAATATGAGTACAAAGAAAACGAAATTATTTTCAGATAATGCAAGTAGTTATAATCGAAATCACGCATTTACGTTGAATTTTGTACTTTACCCTCAAAACTTTAGAACAAACAAATATCTCTCTCTTTTTTTTTTAATTACATTTTATTATACGCAGAATTTCGTATACAGGAAATCTTTTATGTACATTAATATCAACCACTTAAGCTGGAATATTTCGCCAATTTGAAAACATTTTTTAGTCTCTTAATTCAAAATGGAATTCATATTGTGATGTTGAACACATCGTACAGGATAACTATTTTTGACGTTCCCCAAAAAACATTAATCCCCTCCCATAACCCCTCCCAAAAACCAGTAAAAATCGTCCGTTGGACAACAGTGGAGTATAAATAAGATTGAATTTTAGAAGTGCTTTTCAGTATAGGATGTAGTATGATATTGCTCGTTTTATTGGAAAAAATGGTGAATGTTTTATCTTGAAATAGAGTGGATAATAATACACTGCATTTAGATCTTTGATTTACCGCAAAGAAGAACACGAACTTGCTAAATGCATATTGAAATTCTTTTGGTATCTGGTTTTTACTGCATTTGTTACTTGGTTTTCTATATTTTTGCGCATTTTTTATTAAAAAGTTAGGATTTCAGTCATTTATAAAAACTTTCTTAGGAAATCGATGATTTTACAAAGATCATCTTTTTAACAACTTTCTTAATTAGAAAGTCATAATTTCAAATATATAAAACTTTCATGGTAGCTACCTTCGTTTTACCGGCAGAATAGATTCATCGAAGTGCTTCGATCACAACTGAATGTTCTTCCATCATGATTAGAATGAAAGTGAAAGTTCTAAGTAGTTTCAGTTAGAAGAAAGAAACGAGCGCTTTAGCCGGAGTAAAAAGTGACTAAAGATAGATAAGCCTTAATGAGTTCCAATGTATTAAACCGCTTCTGTATCTTTATTTTAGTTCATAATAATACACCCTTTCCGAAAGCACCTTTACTGGTAGTAGAAATACAGACAAACAGAGACGGACAGACAGAATGGATACTCACGTCAGTAAGTTACTGTTTTAGTTACTATTTACTATAATATGAATGGTGTGTGTATTGAGGGGGGAGGAGGGATGAAAGGGGTCCACTCTTTTTGTGTAAATATCAATAGTCAAGGTGGACGAAATCCTAATTTTAGTTCTTATTACATATCAACGAAACGATCAGAATTTGGCTTGGCTTTTGGATGTCATTTAGATCAGCCTCCTTTTCTCCCTAAATGTGCTATCGACGTTTAAAAGGACAAAATGAATATATCAATGTGCGATGCAAAATAAGGAAAATTTGTGTCACCGGTGATTTTACTTGTAGCAGAATCTACATGAGGGCCGCCGACCATTTCGCATTTATTTGGTTGCAAAAATGATCCTTCAGAGTAAAAGAACTTGTAGTAAGGGGTCGGTCTTTTTTTCGGCCGTGAAATTTTTTGGTGAATATTTAGGGGTTTGAAAAAAAAATTCAAAAATTCTAAGGTATATGAAATTGTTTCTTTCTATACTTTCATATTTTCGCCGGTTTTCACCGATTACCGCCCTTTATTTTGATCACTTTATTTATGCTTTATGTTTTTATGCTTAATGCTGGTTCTGAAAACTATCCAATGGAACGTCCAAGTGTTACGTAACGCATATCTGACAATATGATCTTTTTAAATTGGAATCCAAATTACCTCAATTGCAACCATTACTTTAATCAAAATTGATATTCTTTATCATTTAGGTTCAAATCCCACTATTTTGGAAAAATACATGCAATTAGATACACAAAAGGTGTCTAATATAATCCAGGTCTTATACGTGTGGATTGATGGCACGGGACAAACAATGAGATGTAAAACAAAATCTGTCTTCAAAGAACCCATGCAGCTGTCCGACTGCCCCATCTGGAATTTCGACGGATCGTCAACTGGTCTCGCTGAGGGTCACAACAGTGATATCTATTTACATCCCGTAGCACTCTTTCAAGACCCCTTCCGTGGATTACCCAATAAGATTGTGCTTTGCGAGACTTGCAGTTTTGAAGAGAAAGCGACACACAGCAATCGAAGAAAGACATGTAACGAAGTCTACTCAAGAAAAGAAGTACAGGTAAGTGTTCATGGTATGACCCCTCACACCAATATTTTAGGAATCATCGCCAAATTTATGTTATATTAGTCGTTTGATTGGTTAGAAGTAACACCATCGGGAAGCTTATTGGCTAAATATAAATGTCACAATTTGAGGGTTCGTTAAAATAAAAAATGATAAAAACGCTTCTTCGTGCACCAATCAAAATCTTGATGATGTAATCTTCAACCAATCAATCGGCTAAATTAGAAAAACTTTTGAGATGATTGCTTACTGATTTAAAATTCTTTTATGTGATCTCTATCTTATGTTCATGATATATCCTTAATTCTTTTCAACGAAGGGTTGAAAGAAAATATTGAACATATGATGATTTTAATATCAACTGTTTCTATTTTACTTCTTCCACATTCAAATTATCAAATTGTGTCAAACTTATCTTATCTGTAAAAACATATCTTAAATTTAACTGTCAAACAATTTGGTGACAGTCCCTTAGGGATTGTCTGCAAATTTGGGTAAAAATCGGCAAATGATTGGACGAATAAACATTTTTGGTTCATTAAAAATTCTTACTGGCGTTTTAACTTTAAATGCAACAACAAATTATGCCATCTTGAAAACAACCATGTCCATAAAAATTCGACCAATTATTTGCCGATTTTTATCGAAATTTGTAGACAATCCCTTATAAGAATGCCTTTTTTTCTTAGCATCGGTCTTCTTATGTTATTTACAAATCAATCCGAGATATATTCTCATGATATTCTTAAAATCATCACTGTGAACTGAGGATTTTGTCTTACTAGAGTAAACTCAAGGTTACTCTTAATTTTTAAACTGTACTTGATGCTTGAATTTAACGAAGTTGAGATTTCGCGCTGTTCGGACCAGTACGTTATGAAAAGGGTGAACGGGTAACAACTTCAGAAGGTATTGTAAACCAGATGTTAAGGGTTCATTGATGAGGTCTTGGGATGACAGATGTTTAGGGTATCGAATAGCACGGCCTGGAATGTTACAGGAGGTAGTTTAACATCTCACCCAGTACTATCAGAACTGTTGATTTGTTGTCTAGGACTCCTTGCCGGAATCATGATTTATATCTTGCACCGTTGTTGAAATATTAAACAGCTATAAAATGCCTGGTAGTGCTATTTAGTAGGCCATGCTCTATTTGAAAGATTTTCTCAAATAATAACCACAGATTTTTCAATTTTATCTTTTGTACACCGCTGCTTTGTATGAACACATTTTAAAATCTTTGGATAATCCATCTTTTACAATTATCATCTTATATATAAATGATAAATTAATTCCAGGAAGCAAAAGCATGGTTCGGTATTGAACAAGAATATACCCTTCTCGAGGTTGATGGACACCCTTTGGGATGGCCCAAAATGGGGTACCCTGGCCCACAAGGGCCCTATTACTGTGCTGTTGGTGCTGGACGAGTATTTGGCCGGGACGTCATGGAAGCTCATTACAAAGCATGTATCTATGCAGGAGTAAAGATCTCAGGTATGGTTCCAGTGGCGGATTTGGTCCTTTTTCTGAGTACCTTCAAAAATGATTTTACTCGCGACTGGTCTTACAGAAAGCTTATGGTGGGTCTCGAATGGTTGGATAGGGATTTGGGTGAAACATTCTAAACGCTCAGTGTCTCATTATTTTGTAACCCATCATACTATCGCCAAATTTCGGCTATCTTAGCCGTTTGATTGGTTAGAAATTACAGCATCAAGAATCTATTTGGTTCAAACTAAAAATATCACATTTGTTGAAATCTGAAATGAAGAAAACGTTACTACATAAGTCAATCAGAATCTTAATGATATAATTTCCAACCAATGGAAAGATTGAATTAGCCATAATTTGGCGACAATCAGTTTCCTATTCCATCTCAAACAGGATCTTTATACCGCGGGTCATCATGCCTCCCCTTCCTCCAGTCACCAGGTCTAATCGTAAAGTAGACGTGTGTGAGTTGACTCTTTTCAAAAGAAATACATAAGTATTGAATTTAATACTATTAACCTTAACATTCCAGGCGAAAACGCCGAGGTCATGCCCTCGCAATGGGAATTCCAAGTTGGTCCATGTGAAGGCATTGCTATTGGGGATCAATTATGGATGGCAAGATATCTTTTGGAACGTGTAGCGGAAGATTTTGGGGTCGTTGTTTCGTTTGATCCAAAACCAATCCCAGGAGATTGGAATGGTGCTGGATGTCACACAAATTTTAGGTAACAATTACTTTTTATATGGTACGGTAGGGTAAGGTATTCACTTTTTAATGGAACTGTCATTAATATCATAGCTAATCTGCGGACTATAGCCCCAACTAGTGTTTAATCAGGTACCAGATTGACTACAAAATTTCCCTCAAATTTACAGGTTAACCCGATGGATGATTTTAGAATCACACTTCAACTGATGTTATCTATCCGATAAAATTTGCTCGAAAAATGATATGGTTTATACAAACTAAATTGGTTTTTCTTTGATTTTTTCTTCTCAAAATTAATAAAAAATGAAAATGATTTTAACAAAATTGTGATCATCATGATATCATTTAATAAGTATCAGAAAGTAATTCTTAAAAATAGCTTGCACTTTGGATGAGATCAGCATGGAAACTATGGGCTTTTATTCCGGGTGAGTAAAAAAAAAACGTAAGACAACCGATTTCACCATTTTTTGATATTCAATTTTCAAGAAACCTTTTTTTATCATGTAGTGGAAAGCCTAACTTAAATTTCAGTGTATGATTTTCTTAAATCCGTTCATTATTTGCTTCGATAAGCCCATTTTTGTGTAAAATCACAGGATGAAAATTGTCAAAAAATGGTCGAAAACTGGGCATTGAATGTTTTACTCGTGAAATTGCACTATTTTTGTTTTTCTCTACAAAACAACACTGAATAATATTGCTTCGAGTTTTGTTGGTTGGAAATACAACTTGAACAGTCAGGGTACATCTCAAATTGATGAGAATATCTCCAGGTAGTTTTTGGTACTTGGATTCGATTGATTCAGTTGTGTTTTTGACGAAGATCAATTCAAATGTCTTTATTCAATAAAGTCAGATAAAGCAATCAATACGGCTATTTTTAAAGAATATTCAGCATTTTTACCGTTAACTCTTAAGAACCACTAAGAAAAGAGGCCCTCGATGACATGTTAAGGCATGCTTTGTGCAAAAATATCGTAAAACGAATAATAGAAACAATAAAGGCTGATTGAATTTGATACCCAGTTTTTTACCATTTTTTGTTAATTTTCATCCTGTGAATTTTCACAAAAATGAGTTTATCTCAGCAAATAATGAACGGATTTAAAAAGATTATACACTGAAATTTAATTTAGGCTTTCTGCAATATGATTAAAATTTTTTTTTTAAAAATCAATTATCAAAACATGATGCAATCTGTTTAATGTTTTTTTTACTCACCCGGTAGAATACATGTTTCGACATTTTGTATAGCATACATAGGCTCGGATTTGCTATTTCTTAACCCATTATTAAGCAGTGTTGGATTTAAGGATTGCTGGACCTAGGCTTAAAAAGGATAGCGCGGCCCCTTATGAATTTTATCAAGTGATACTTCGGAATTCAAGCAAAAAAGAGGTTCTTTGCGCGTGGTCTAGAGCATGATAAGAGGGAAAAACTGAGCCTGATCTCCAAAAAACAATAGGTTTTTATAAAAAAATAGCATACTCTAATTCAATTTCTCCCTTTCTTCCTTCTTTAGTACTAAACCAATGCGAGAAGATGGAGGTATGGCAGAAATCACGTCGGCTATCGAGAAGCTCTCCAAAAGACATGATCATCATATCCAACAATACGATCCCAGTGGAGGTGCAGATAACGCAAGAAGGTAATAGAAGATTTGCTATACTCAATAATATTCCCAATCCATCTATATCTAGTGTTTCTTTCATTGTTCATAAAAGGATTAAACAGAGATTCATCAAAAGACTTCTTTATCACGAGACAGAATAACGTGAAGGCGTTCTCTACGTAACGAATTCCAAATACATGTTAGTCAGCATGATTGTTTTTTTAATGTTTTTAAATCCTGTCATTGAGAAGGAGGTTATTCAAATTCCTTCTCCTTAAGAATTAAGAAGCTACGTAGAAGGTCGTCTTTGCAGTGACGAAGGGTGCAAATCAATACTCATTTCCATAAAAGCTGAATTGTATTGAAGGTCAGACCCTGATATGGTAATAAACATGTAAATTTCACGAAACGAAAGGTCAGACTTACTATTTTTTCTTCGACACATGATGCTAGATGGGAGGGGATATGTTACCGTTATTCCGATTTTTTGTTTTTTTCTTTCTATATTCCCATATTTTTTCATTTTCTAAACGATATTCCGATATTTGACAACCCTAATAACTTGATGCCATCTTTACTTGTTTGATTTGGCTTAATAATACAAAATATATCAAATCACCAATTGTCTTTTTCCTTTTAGACTGACTGGTCTCCACGAGACAGCCTGCATCAAAACCTTCAGTTACGGTGTAGGTAACCGTGGTGCCAGCATTCGAATCCCCCGTCAATGCGCACAAGAAGGTAAAGGGTATTTAGAAGATCGACGACCCTCGTCGAACTGTGACCCTTATGTTGTCACCGAAGTCATTGCAAGGACCGTCATTATGAATGAAACCGATGAACAAATGGAATAAACACAATTTAACGTTTCTTAGTCACAACACACAGGTTGTCACCTTAAATCGAACCGCAAAAATACAAATACAAATACAATTGACTCTCGATAAGTTGAACCCCGGATAAGTTAAACATCCTGATAAATTTAACTATTTTTTCAGTCCCGCGGATTTCCTTAAAAAAAATTTTCTTTGTATTTTCTTCGTATAAGTTGAACCTCGGATAAGCTAAACCTCCTGATTGCGTTGAATTCCTTCGGATAACTTTGACAAAATAATTTTAAAGTTGTTCTTTTATTTGCTTACGTATACAGTTTAAAAGCAGCTAAAAAATTAATTACCAGTTATACCTGTAAAACATCATTTTTAAACAGGCGTGTAGTGAATTTCCCTTTAGAAATCTGAACATTGGAACCTAGAATTTTTTTCGCCTCGTGCCCCTTCTCCCAAACACACACAAAGACACAGTTTTAAAAATCTGGATATATTTTGTCCATTTTAAATTCGGATACGTTAAACCTCCCGATAAGTTGAACGCTAACGGGAGTGGGAGCTGGGGGCAAAGTGCTTGACACTAAGGATTACAGGTATAAAGGGCGAATTCAGACAATTAGAAAGATTAATACTCCTTAAAAATCAATACTCCTTAAAAATCAAAAAATATATGAAATGTTTCAGTGACCAATGTGATACTACTTTAGACGGTCATTCTTACGTGATCTATACGCGTTTCGTATAAGAAGGTATTTCATAGAAAAGAGCAACGGAATGGATGATGGACGTTAAGGAGTCCAATAAAAATAATTTTTAGTCATTTGTCGGCCCACAAATTTTCTTTGCCGGCCTAAGATTCTTGTCCAAGCTTTCTTTTGCTATTTTTGCCGGCGATTATATGAAACATTTTTTCCATTCTCAAATTGAAATAGAACTCTGCAAAATGTTTAGATGTATTCCCTAATTCAACTTTTGGGGTCATCACGAATAATTATTGTGACACCATATCTCAATCTAAGAAGTCTATTTAGCAACGTTCACTTATGCAATACATTGATTTCTCAGTATCACTTCGGAGAAATTGGTTTTATCGATAAGATTCACTCCCTGTAAAAGAGAGAGATTTCAGGGAAAACAATTGGTTTTCCCAAATATCAGCACTTTTTTATTTCAGCAGTTTTAGTAGTATTTTAATGAGAGCGAATTTCGCTCATTATAAGGTTTTATATCATAGAGTTGTGTTATTTTGCGGAATTGTTATTATGATGGATATACATAATTCAAAGAAATTCCAATTATATTTCATTCATCTTTTAACCTAGGCCCAGGGGGGGGTCTACTCCAAAAGATGCATGCTCCGTATTCTGTATTCTTAACGCCCCAACACACGTTGTGAGGAGAAAGTTAGTGGTCAAAATCGAGCCAGAATAAACGCTATTCACGGGGATTAATCATTGATCGATTGAAAAAAAATTAAACGCGTCTTTTTGGACGGACGTCTATCCTAATGGTCTTATTTGAATTGTCACCCCTGAGAACCTAGAAACTGTAATGATAAAACAGATACGGTGCTATTAGAGACGCACACGGAAAAGTTTGATCATTAAGAAATGCAATATTTTCTATTTTTTTTAATAAAAGAGGAATTATTTCTTGAAACCTACGTCCTACCCGTGGCGTTCTTTAGATTTACGGAAAGTATACCAAAATATTTATTGCAAAAATGAAATCAATTTCAGATCATCTACCTTTGTATTTAATGATCTCAATTTCCTTTATGAGCGAACAAATAGAGAACATTTAAAATGAATTATCAAATATTTTCCATAGGGTCTATATTTTACCCAAAAATTAATCTTTTCATTAATTCATACAAAACTGTCTTTGCTATGCAATGGTCTTATAATAGACCTGTCCGAATTAGGGTCAGTGATATTTGATGGAGATAAAATGAAAATTGGGGAATGTGTATTGATGTACTATCTATATCATTTCTTTATATTTTTGAGAAGTTTATGGGTGTAAGTCACCTTATGGTAATGTTTTTTCAACAAAAGTTGAGAGAGGAAATGTCATCAGAGAATACAAGATTCATTTCCTTCTTGAATTTACTTTATTCGATTTTCTTTTGTTAATTATGATTTTTTTAAGACAAGTTCCTTAATTTTTTAAAAGAAAGACTCACTTTCCGTCCGAATTCGGGTATGACAACGTTAGATAATCAATCTTAATCTCCGTTGTCAGAATTGGCTTATCACCATTTAAGTGTCTAGTTCGTTTATATATTGAACGGTTATATTAGTATCATTAGCAGATATAATCGACAAAATAAATGATTTTGCTTCGCCGAAATGTTCAGTATATCCAATTTTCGAATGTAAATGTAAATACACTTGTCTGAAATATGGTTAATGCGTTTCTATGCGTTTTATTATCTTCAATAGACCTTGTCTCAGTGCCCAGTGGTCTCCAAAAGTTCACCAGGATGGTAATCTGGGCTTAGATTCTGACTGAAAAATTTCTTACCGGGCGGGATCTTTCTATGATCAAATTGATAAATAAGGTGGTAAAGAATGACTGGGAAAATAAACAGAATTTGACCTTGGTTTAAATTTAAAAATATTCTGAAAAGTTCGGCGGGGTGATTATTTTAGACAGATTTTCTCATCGGGTTAGCCACTGGAGTGGATCTCACCGGAGCAATAAGACAGGGTTTTTTAATTAAAAAACTATCTCTCTATTCGATTCTATTAGAATGCATCTGGTTCATTTTTATCCCATAGTAAGTCCACTTTAATCAACGTAAACAGATTATATTTATCGTTATGTAGCAGCTTATACCTTAATCTTTTCAAACCATCCACCTTCTCGTGAGATAAGGAGTCTCTTTGCTCAGGGTGCCCCTTTTCCTTCTTCTCTATGCGGTCCTTGTGTTGAAGCATCGTGTAGCGGCCAACTTCGAGCAGGGGTCGGTGTAATTTCATTTTAAGCACGCGTAAACGCTCAATCATGTTTTCGTTCTCGCCATGGACACCGTAGAAACTGTTCGAGAAGCCGTTGACAGCTGAAATATATGAATACAGTAAATCAATCAATCAATCAATCACTGAATCTACTAATTTTAATTTTGCGACACAAGACAATTAAGTAAAATGAAGTTTCTTGAAAGATACAGTGCTCGCCACAATTATTCATACCCCTGAAAAGTCGATTTTTCTCCTCGATAATTTAATTTTAAGTGTAAAATTTTTATTAAATAGAAAGACAGTCAATATCAATAGATTGGAAAACAATTTAGCGAAAAATATTTTAAAAGTGAAGAAGAATGAAGAAGGATTTTATAACTCCGTGTTCCTTGGATCCCTAAACTTGAATTTCACACAGGATTTACTCAAAGGGGTCTCAATCACAGAAGCGTTTTTATCAGGTCAAGCAGTCTTTTTATTTTCCGAAAACGGGGGTTGTTTTTGACCTATTTTTTAGTCTTATCGTGAATGATAATTTGAATTGTGTGGTCAGCTTTTAAAGTTTAGAAATAATATCAAATTAATAAGAATAGATTAAAGAAACAATGCATTACCATTAAAAGTCTAAATGCGCGAAATGAGTCATTTTATTCTAAAAGACATTTTACAGAATATTTCTTTCTATTTATTTTACATTCATTTTTGATTAATACTAATTTGCGAGGTACAATTAAGGGTGTTGGAAAACCTCAATCCTTGTTAAAATTAAAACAAACAAAAATTAAAGCATTAAGAAAAATGAATCAAAACATGATGTTGTAATAAATCTATTTCATTTCTTTCAAAAAAAGTAATCGCACGTCTTTTCTTTTTCTTGCTTGTACGCAAAATTGTTCTGCCAGTAAATGACACAACTCAACCAGTAAATGACACAAACCTCTCAGTAAATGACGCAATTGAATGCAAAGACAGTTCTGAATGAAATCACAGTAATAGAAACAAATATACTGTTACGAAAATAACTTAAACAGTTTAACTTAAACAGTTAAATTAGACGATCGGTAATAACAATATGATGCTTAATTCGAATATTAAGTTAATATTAATATTAAGTTCTTTAGTACTAGTTAACGCATGGTTTTGAGTCTGCAGGACGAAGGCCAATACATAGGAAAACAAAAATCGTGATGAATAAATGCCATAATGGCCGAGAAACTATGCGTTAACTGGTGTATCGCATAGGTAAGATGAATCCTGTTGGCCATCGATATTGGCCCTGTTTTACGGAGGGCTTATATCAAGAACAGGGCATTTATGAGATATAAAAATCAATTTACAGGATTCATCTTACCCATGCGATAATAATTAGTAATAAGACTTGTCAAGTACGTTTGGAACTTATTGAATTATAGTAGAAATTGATCTGGACTCAGTTGTTCAAAGAATGCCTAAAGTTGTTTTAAGCTGAACACTGTTTAAGCTTATTGTATTTGATTCGATAAGGAAAAAATGAAGAAGAAAATTCCAAGCTTCTGAACCGCGGGGTTTTAAAAAAATGAATGGAACGCTATTGCAATCCTCATCATCTGAGAAGCCCAAAAATGTATATGTCGTTAGCATTTGGATCAATATTTACCCAGTAATACTAGTCGACTAGTGGTATTCTCTTGCATGTCTAGGAGGTGTATGGAACATTCCATCTTTTAGAAACGCGTGTTAACGGTTCTAATCAAAACAGTGTGAGGTTACACTTTGAATATTAAATGATGATTTAGTCTTTTGCATAACAGATAGATATTATATATCTATAAACAGTGGCGTCGCGAGAACAAAATGAGTGGGGGTGTAAAATGTTGTTAAAAACCGACGGAAAAAAAATGCCACCCACCATGGTTGGGCGGCGAAAATTTGTTTTGATCCTAGATCGTCTAAAACAGCCATTTCAGCCATTTTAAGCCCCTAAATTACAATAAGAGGTGTAAACGTCGGATTGGGA
>JAUKPT010002675.1:2556-12940 GCA_032273505.1 Nanomia bijuga
GTAATGTACAAGGAAGGGTATTCAAAATCAACTGTAACTATTCAGGGAAAAAATGATTTTAATGAAGGTGTTCTATATTCTGAGGGCTACACTAAAAATGGGGATCAAATTATTGGTCTTGGCAATGAATGGGTTTCATATATCAACGAAAGGAATCAATTTGTGTGGGTAACACAATTACCAAGAGGTGCTTATATAACAAGGAATGATAAAACTTAGTATTCATTTTAGACAACATTTTCTGGCTCTTCTTCTTTTTCTTCTACGTTTTCAGAATACATCATAGACCTGAATAGCACTTGATTCAATTCAGCCTGACAGGCATACTTGATCTTTTCGGGTAAGGATTTTATATGGGATGCAATAAGATTGCCAAATACTATGTCGGGATCAATGGTTTCATCTTTTTTTGTCATTTCGGTCATAAACGACATAGACGACTCTTTTTCGATGTCATCTTTATCATGTTTCTCTTTTCTTTCTCGCTTTTTTTTTATCCACTTTTGGCGCCCTGTCACCTCTGACGTAACAGGGGCATCGTCTGAATCAGGCTCTATCTTTTCGTCGATGGTATCATCTTGGTCGACGGTATCATCTTGGTCGATGGTATTATCTTCAATAAAAACGTTTGACTTTGATTTTCTGGCTGTTATGAATGGTACAAGCCACATTAGGTAATTGTACCCATCAATTTCTCCTTGTGCTTCATCTGCCTCTTTCGTTGAGGACCCAGATTTCTTTGCTTTTAAAATTCTGTTTCTCTGTTTATTGAATCTTTTCCTTATGTTGGAAGAATATTTTTTTGCGACATGTCCTAAAAGGAAAATATTATTTTCTCAACAGTAACTAGCATAGAGGGGGGCTAAATTTGTTGAACGAGAGGAGCCTATACTCTTCGGCAGCTAATTGTAGGCGAGCTCATTAAAAATCTAACCTCCCATTCAGTGATTTTACAGAAACTGCAAACCCCTATTAACTAACCCCTCCCAACTAAGAAATTTGAAACATAAAAAACGATTAAGTTGCTTTTTCGGTTAATTTTTTTTCAAATACCTCAAACGTTTTACATTTCGCGCGTATTAATATGCGCGAAATATTTCAATGTAGAAAAATCTCGAAATTAAATACACGCGAGAAATTTTTTCCAAAGAAAGTACTAGGAAATGATACATTTTTCTTTATTTGCTTCAAAAAAAAGATTCGCGAAATTTAGTATACGCGAAAGAGGTCGATTCGCGAGATTTATTACTTGCGAAAAATCAATTTCAAAAATATTCTCGAAACACAAAATTTTATACGCGCGACATTAAATACGTTTAAGGTAATAAATAAATAACGAAAATTAAAGCCTATAAGTAACGTCGCAGTAAATTCTCCCCTCCCCTGCGATTAATGTTATCCCCCTTGATTTCACTCCTCCCGCTTACGAATGATATTACACACATCCAACAATAAGCTGCCATTGGCATGGTCTTTTCGATTAGTTCAAGCAACAGTATTGAAGATAGTGCGTGAAACCTGTGAGGCAATTTGAAATACTATCTCCCATTAATCTCAATATCCTAAGGTTCAAATAAGACTCTAGGGATGGATAAATTTTACATGGATTCAACTAAATTTCCCAGGTGAACATTTATTTTCGGACTGTTTTTAATACCCCTGCCAAGTAAATTTTTAGTTTATGCTCCACATACATTATTAACGAGTATTGTTCTAAGAAAAAGAAAAAACACTTATTTCTTCAAAAATAAGCACAAAAGACTAAGTAAGTTGATTTGAATTAGAAATATTTCACTTTTAGATGTTTGAATAAAATTAAAACAAACTAATAGCTTACCTGATTCCACTCCTAGTTGCCCAGCAATTTGTTTGCACATCCTTTTTATGATAATTAAGAGTTCCTTTGTCAGAAACAGCAGGATATCTCCTAACTACTTCTGCAAGTTCGATATCCTCTTGTCGAGTCATGTTTTCAGTGAGAAATTACAAGAAATGATGGGGAAAAAAACAAACTTTCTATCAAACACAGTAAAATTAATAAGTCAATTTGCACTTTATTTAATGGCTCTCCTGACAGTGATAGAAGTCAATTTCAGATTAAAAATTCACGCCAAATTTTTGTATAAGTTGAGTAAATCTAACTAATTATAGATTTCCCGCCAAAATTTCGTTAACGCCGCTTAACACCAGGCGTCAAGAATGAAAATATTTTCATTCAAGACGCACTGGGCGTTTAAGGCTTAACGCGCTAATATTTTTTTCATTCTTGACGTCTAGGCGTTAAGGCTTAACGCAATCGCGTTAAGACATTAAAATCCTTAACGCCGCGCTAATGGCGTTAAAGCTACATGTTTCCATATTAGCGCTCGATGAGCATTTTTGACCCCGCGCTAAGGCCTTAACGCGGGGTGTTAAGCCCAATGCGCTAAAGTGGAAACTAGGCTTTAGAGCTCACAAATTTCAGCATAACTTTGTCGACGCCACTACTAGTCCATGTATTTGCGGGCTTGATATAGAGAACACTCAAATTTGTATAATAGACAAAACGGTTCACCTAGCTTATTGTAAACGAACCCTTTCCTTCTCCCAGCCCCCATCCCCATTATATCCCACCTAAAACATGTTTCGTCGAAGAACTTTTCTATGTATATCTTGTTTTTGTTGTAGAATTTTTTCTATATGTGACTATGTAAATGTATTAGTGCTTTTTATTTTCTTTATTTAGACGTTGTAAATTTTCTAGAATGAAAAAAATACATGCGTTTCAATGTATTTAACATAAATTTGATTTTCAATCGATAGTTGGATAAAAAAATATACATTCATGTCCGGCAAGAGTTATAATGACTTAAGTATTTTTAGTGTTTCATCAGGTATTAAGGTGGCTTGGTAGGCTATATCTTAGGTCCTGCTCTTCTAGTAATTATGTTAGGAGGCCCCGCGCAAAGAACTTCTTTTTTGAAGATTTATCTCCAAAAAAACTTCCGTGGAATTGACAAAATTCAATTTGCTTTTCTTTCTAGCCCAAGCTCTGCAATCCGTAAATCCGACACGGCAGGAGTATTGTTATTAGCGTGGAAAGAGCATCTGGAAAGAGCGCATATTGGACACCTTTTTTGGTCTCAAATCCACCAACCTCCCCAACCAAATCCTCAGAGACCTTTAATATGACCCGTGAACCTTTTTAAAAATATCTTCTTTATCATAGAAAATTATGAAAATGAAAATTTTGAATTTCTGAACCACGAAATTCACCTTCTGAGATGCTCAAAAATGTATAGGTTGTTAAAGTTGTTAGATGGCGCAGACCGATGGCCAAATTCATGCTTTTTAGCCGTAATTTGGAATTTTTTGGCCAGGGGTCAGTTTTTGGTCAGAACAAAATCTAAAACAATAGACCGTTCTTTCAACCACTCCTGGTGGTCATATTGTTTAGATTTCGATAAAATGAAATAAGAAAGTAGAAAATAACTGGTCAACCAATATTATACGATTAGTAGTTGTCGAATTATGAGATTTTGGTCATCATTTGTATAGAAGGATACTGATGTCTACCACTTTGAATTAATCGTTGATTAATTTATTTTCCTCCATGATGTAAAGGTTTTGAATTTGAATCAAATTGTTGAACGTTATTTTTCAGTTTAAAAGTTTTTCTATGTTGTGACAAATTATGACGATTTGCAAGTTTTTTATTACAAGCTTCGCAGCGAAAAATCTTTCCCATTAATTTTAGCTGTTAACTATTTAAGTATCTAACAGCATGTGAAACGCATTACATTGAACATTGATTTCACTTTGTTATCTTGTTATCAGTTTATTATTACCTTGTTATCATTGTTTTCACTTTGTTATCATTGTTATTATTGTTATTACTAAAATTTGTTGTCACTTTGTAATCATTGTTACCACTTTGTTATCACTTTGTTATCATTGTTATCCCTTCATTATCACTTTGTTATCATTGTTATCACTTTGTTATCACTTTGTTATCATTTTGTTATCATTGTTATCACTTTGTTATCTCTTTGTTATCATTGTTATCACTTTGTTATCATTGTTATCACTTTGTTATCATTTTTAGCACTTTTGCTATCATTGTTTTCAGTTAATGGGCTATATAAAGCAGCTTCAGTTAAGAAATAAATCATTTGCATCTTGAAACTTATTGAAGCGACATGGAAAGACACCTAAGTGATGAATAAGACAAGTATAATGTTCCATTCGTAGAATCTGATGAAGAAAGAGAATGTTCTGATAATGGAGATTTTTTGTGGGAAAATACTACTCTTCTGCTTTCTGGTTGGAAAATTTCTCAAGAATTAATAGCCGTTTGTTGCAACTATGAGTCAAATATAGCCTTAATAGTGCTATTGCTTGGAACCTTCTGTCAAAATTAATAAGTAGGGGGTTGGAATAAGAATGTCCTGGGTGGAATTTTTTTCAAAAATTAATAAGCGGGGGGACTGTGGTATACGTTAAGTGAAACTGTACGTTAATTGAAACCTCTAACAAATTCTATTGTTTATGTCGCGTGACTCTTTGAAAGTCGTTGCGTGAGAGATTAATGATGAAATATATTTCAATGCATGGTTTCTACATGTAAATTTGTAATAAAAGAAACTTTCGACATTATGAAATCTTCATCGTTAAAAGAAACCTTTGCGTATAAATTAAAAAATTTTAAGGAGCATGAAATTAGTTTTTACTTTAAATATATTTCATCTCCTCTATTGTATTGCGTAATATCATGTATATTTTTCTTTTCTTTATTGTTCTATAATGAGATTAAAATTCCACATTATGCTAAAAAGAATATAATAGAAACCACCTTTCTAAAGAAATAGATGGGTTTTACTTAACGTAACGGTTTCACTTAACGTATACCACACCCCCCCCGCAGAGCATTACCCATTACCCATTCACTACTTACCCGTATTTTTTTTATCTTAATTAAATTACTTGTTGTTAAGTTTGACTTATCTTATAAATAAATAATATGTAAACCCATACTGAAAATAGAAAAAATACACGTTCAGAAAAACCAAACTAAACTCAAAGTTTTGTGAACAAAACACAGACATAAAAAAGGTATGAAGGTATAACGAAATCTATTTTGATCTGAAAACCTCTTTGCATGAGATGATAAAACATAATTGACTGACAACTAAGGATAATATAGGTAATTAAGAGCTACTTTTACCGTTAATTGGTCGAAATGTGCACAATTAAGATTCTGTTTTGTTCACAATTGTCATTAGAAGTTTAAGTTTTAATAGACAATCAAATCATTACATATATAAACTCACTTATCAGATGATTCATAGAGAATTATTAAGAAAGATGAATGAAATGATCTAAATGTGCAATAAGAAAAGCCTTTTTTATTGTTAGATGGAGAAATTATTGCGTTGCTTACATCTATTAAATTAAAAGCTAAAAGTTTTAATTTGAAAATATATTTTGTTCATTAGTTCAATAAAATGCATGCACATGTAACACAAAGTTAATAGTCTCTCGTCATGTAGTCTATACTCTTTTCTTTTACATTCTAGATTGTGTCGCCTTTACATTTGCCTTGATATCTCTTGGTATTTCTGTTAGATTTAACACATTTGACAATCCAACATAATTAACGTAGACATAGAAATCCCTTGGTAGTAATATTATATAAATGTAAATGAAATGGTATTCTAAAGACGTAATGTATATCTAAATACATAGGGCTTCTTTTAGCGTCCCACTGCATTCTGATTAGTGCTCTTGAGTCAATCCCCCGTTCATTAATTGCAAATGTATTTGTCCTGTGGGTTGAAAAGATTTGTTGTCTTGTTTGCTATTGAAAAAATCATATTTTGTCTTAAACGGAAAATAGTTGTGCCCCCTCCGTTCATTACAGGCTCCCGTTTATTCTGGGTGGAAATAATTCTGCTCCCGTTTAATCCAGACCCCAAGTTTTTCAATTATAGCAAAATTTGCACCCCACTGTATATTCCTACCCACCATGTTATTCCGGACTCTATAGTAAAGCTACAAAAATAAATAAAACATTCAACACTTACGCGTTTATTAGAGTTTTATTTGTTACAATCCAGACAATTATGGAACTATTTACTTATATTTTATAATACTTTCATGGAACTTCGCAATTAATTCATACAAATTTGATTGTTCTAAAAGAAAAAGGTGCAGCTATAAGATATAGAATATAATTATATCAGAAATCATTTTTCTTCGAGTTTCATTAAGGGTAGAAGGGAAATTGGCGAAAAAACATATTCTTCAACAACCAAAAATCGAGGGCACTTGAAATAATATAATTTATATCGAATTATTCAGTTTCATTCAACTATGGTGAAAGCTTAAAGTTATGAAATGATAACGTTTATGGTGCTCTATTTGTTACAGCGATCAGCTATTGTTCATCAGATTGTGAATGTTTTGATGCAGATGATGGAATACTGCTTCACATTCAGTGCTCTGCTGTTAAGGAGCTCACAAATCAATTAAATAATGTTCAACATAACAGATCGAAAATAGATTTAGTCATTAATTCAGTTTAACAGATCAACGTGAATGCATTTCAGGGTATACAAAACGTTACACATCTCTCGATTCAATCCATGTAATAATGCACCAAATTTTACGTTTACAGCAAATCGCACATGTTAAAAATCACCATAATAATTATATTATCGATTTTTTTTTTTTAAAGAACGAGATATGAAACTTTTTTAAACATTTTTTGAAGATTTTTATGAAAAACAATTCTTTCCTTAAGAAATACAAATACAAATAAATCAACACTTGCATTTACTTTTTTACTTATTTATTTTTTATATATATTTTTTTTATTTTTATTTTGTTCTCGTATTGTTTTTGTAATGTTTTTGCGACAAATTAATGAGGGTTTTAGGGGAGAGGGAAGGGGGGGGGCAAATGTGCGGGTGGCAGGGATGACTGAAATAAGTCTGAGACTTTTTGTCACTCTTTGTAGACTAAAAATAAGTACCTATACTAAAATCATATTCGTCTGTTGAGATTTAGTCAAATTATATATGTCAACTATTATTTTTTTCTTTCTCTTTTTGTATTTATTTTCATACCAACGAAATAAATTATTCTGATTCTGATTCTGATTCTCATATCAGCACGAAAATTAGTGTCACTTCATGATAAGATTTTTGAGCATATGATTCATCTTGAAGAACTACTCATTCAGGGGACATCGCTTTCAACGATTAACTTGACAATGTTTGCAAATCTACAAAACTTAATCAGCTTGACGATCAAACACAGCCACTGATTGAAATTTAATAAGGCTTCTACTTTTCCTCATACCAAAGCTGCGTTTTGTAGATCTGACAGACAATTGGCAGTTGAGTAGAAATAACGGTTTGTTTAGCCGTTTGTTGGACTTAAGAGTTCTCAAACTAAATAATATTAATGTAGATGAATTAAAAGAAGTTTATTTTGCTCGTTGTACTAAAATTGAAGAGTTATATTTGGAAGATAATAAAATTACACATATTCACGAAAATAGTTTTAAAGATCTTCACAATCTGCAAAAATTGGATCTGAGTGATAACCTTCTTCACTCAATCAATGAATGCTTATTTTTTAACTTAACTCAACTACGCGAGCTCCATCTTACAAATAATCAGCTTACATCCTTTCCAAAGAATATAGTCTCAAAGATGGAAAATCTGAGGCTTTTACATCTGTCCAATAACATGATAACATCAATCAAACATGATTTAATTCATCATGCAAAATTCCTCAACGAATTTCATTTTAATGGTAACCAATTAAAAACAGTGCATCCTGATTTTTTCTCTCATTCCCGAGTATTGAGAGTAATCTGTTTCAGTCGAAATTACATTACGTTTATAAATAAAGAAACATTTCAAAATTTGAAAGAATTACGCCTGCTTAAACTTGATCATAATAAAATAACATCACTCCAACTTGGAACATTCTTTGGATTGTAGAATTTAATATATCTTGTGCTCAACCATAATCGAATTTCATTTGATGATATGAACCATGAACACGCTAGCGAAGATGATTATGTCAATACCAACCTGCACGATAACAATATAATCGGAGAGAAAAATGGGCACAGGGAGAAACTATTAGAAAATAGTTCCTCTTCAAACTTTACTATTGAAAATAATGGCAATGACAATGATATAAAAGGAGAAAAATACGATAGCGCAAACTACAATTTAACTGGAAAAAACTATTTCGAAAATGACACTGATAAGACCACTGACGATATCCCTATTCATTTGAACATTGACCTTTATCTTGATACAAACAACATTGGCAGTTATTATGATAGTGAAGAAAGAAACAAAAATGGTACAAGTGGAAATAAAAAAATGAAAAATATTGATAGTTCAAGAATTTGCTCTACTCTAAAGGACGTTGATAAGACTATTAAGAATATCGGTAGTAGTTACAACAAAGTAAATAAAAGAATTAAAACCCAAGCAAAATATATTTTCGATCTTCCAAAGCTCTATGTGCTACGGCTACACAACAATTTGATATCATTCCTTCCAAAAACCATATTTCACGGTTTAGGAGAACTGGGAGTGTTGAGTTTAAACGATAACATTATAGAATCACTTTAAGATAGGCTTTTAGATCTTTTCAAATTAAGTTCTATTTTTGTTCATGAAAATAAAATCACTTTGTTAGCTAAGAATACGTTTTTCGGTCTAACTGATATAAATACAATGAGCTTTAAAAGTAACAATATTTCATTTATTCATCATGATTTATTCGCATTAATCAGAAATCTTAGGTACTTAGATAATCTTCCTTGTTCCTGTTACATTTTTGGAATACTTAAGTGTTATAGACAAAAAATGAATTTTTATTGCATTTTACATGGAAAGAGAGTTACTTCAAAACAAATCAGTTGTGATGTTTTGAAAAGTAAATGGCAACTCCAGCATTTAGATAGCCTTCTATTTCATAAGGTCTTTCGTATCAAAAAGCCTGGAAAAGAATTCATGATATTGTTTAACTTGACAAGATATTCTTATGTTAAATCACGCCAGGAAGTTATGTTAAAGTTTATAGCGAGGTATAAAACTATAAGTATGCTGTTAATTAATAGAAACAATTCGATTTAAGCTTCGATTAACCAAAGTGTGATGTCACAACACCCCATTATGCCAATGGAAAATTTTCAACCGAGTACTGAGTTGTTTTAAATAAAAGTAATTTACGAAAAAGAATTGCTCAATTCCCACTTGACTGTATTTATAAATGAGATTTATAAAAGTGTAATAACTAACTTGGAGAATGTATATGATGACGTCATACTATCAACAGCGAATAATACGAATGAATTGATGACAATTCTTCACTTGACAGTTTTCTCAAGTCGATGTGAACTTCTAAACCAATCATGTGTCAGTAGGGATGGAAGTGGCGATGGGAGGTGCGTTTGTGGCGATTGGAAGTATCAGAAATCAAATTATGTAGCTTTGCGCTCAAATGTGATTAACATATTGGTTTGTTCGGTTGCAATTCTCTGCAAACACTTTTTATTGTGAAGTATTAAAACTCTAATTGATTATTCTAGTCAGGAGTATATATATTGGTCAAAGTAAAGCGCCACAGGGAGTTATGGTTACATAATTTACCGCGCATGACATTTATAGCGAAAAAACTAAGTTAAAGTAAAGAGAACTAAAATATGACACTAAATGAAATGATTTTGATTATTATTATACAAATTCGTATCGTGTAATGGATAAATATTACGAAATTGTATTTTGTGTAAAATTTGTGAATTATTCACATAAGTATAATAAGTAGTTATTCAAAAAATGTGTTTTTAATTTCTGCTTGTATTGTCTTCTCGATTTTAGATTTTAGTATCGTCATGATAAAGAATTTGGATATGATTCCAATTTCTTGAAGCCTGTCCCATTACAGAATGAATGCCAAACCTGGTAGAATTTTGACGCAATACTTTTTTGAGTTTCTCACATTGTAGTTGTGTGATTCAAGTAGAAGATTGAATATTTTCTGTTAACATAGGTTTTCTTTTATTCAGACTGTCATGAACAAATAAAAGGTTATTAAGAGTAATTTGATCATTAAACTTTAAAAAATCAGAAGAGGAAGTTTCGGTTCTTTTTAAAATTAATTATTCTAATTGCTTCATTTTGAATCTTTATAATGCGTTTTACATTGGAATTTAAATGTTGACCCCATACTTGCGAACCGTAAGTTCCCCAAAAAAAAAAAAGTTTGCACTTTTTTTTCAGTGAACCAAATTTAGATGTGAACATTTCCGTGAAAAATTCAAGTCCGTACATGGTCTGGTTCCCATGTTACAGACATTTTGTCGGGTGGTACT
>JAUKPT010002677.1:0-12939 GCA_032273505.1 Nanomia bijuga
TTTCTGTCGATGACTTTATTTCATGTCATGGCAGTAAGCACGTTATTTTCTAGAAAGAAAAATAAGAAAAAAAAATATGAGGTTTTTTTAAAGTAAATACCAACTTCCCCGTGAGCTACATTATTGCTGCTTCAAAGGTGTATCTTTCGAAGATAGGTACACCAGAAAGCATGTCGTTAGTCAGACTGGTTTTGCAGAGCGAATTTGTCATAACCGTGACTCAAATTATGTGCTTCTATCAGGTCTTTGCGAATCTTTTCACATGAAATTAAAGTATTTTCTATGATTTGTATCGTTAGATAGTAGCGAAATAAGCAGGAGGATCCTAACGGTAATCAAGGGAAAAACACATAAGCATAATACATGCTGGGATTGAGTTATGTAAAGGGGAAAGATTTGAAATACCTGCAATCTAGGCGGGACTTGTCTGAAGAATGAATTCTTCATCCACTTTATATATGGCATATTCAAAGTCGATAGATAAAAGTAGGAGTGGACTCTACGTATGACTTTTTCAACTTTTGTCTTGAATGAGTCCCATTCATTTTTTTGATGATTCCTAATAGTACGAACATGCAAAATCTGGAAACAGAATTGAAAAATGTCAAAAAAGAAAAAGTTCACCACCTATTTTTGAAGAAAAATAATGAAGATGAAAATGAAATGAAAATGGAAATGAAATGTACATTATTGGAATCCTCGCATTGGGAAGCTCAAAAATGTTGTTAGCATTTAGATCAAAACTCACCGAGATAATGACCAAATAACCAAATTCAAGCTTTTTAGTCGTTTTGGGGGATTTCTGGCCATCTTTAAGGGTCATTATCTCGGTGAATTTTGATCCAAATGCTAACAACCTATACATTTTTGAGCTTTCCAGAAGTCGAGGATTCCAATGATGTACATTTTAATTTTTAGAACACTGAATTTCAGAAACTCGAAATTTTCATCTTCATTTGTTCCTCATTTTTCAAATTTTTAATACGTTTTTCCCCCCAAGCAAGGACTCTTATGTAGCTTTCAAGTAAAAAAAAAAATGTAAAACATTTCTTTAAATTTGTCTTATTGAACGTCACCGGAAAAGAATAAATGGCGGAATTTTGAGATTCGAACCTGTATAGCCCCACTGCTAATAAAAGGCATCGAAGACACAACAATTGTCAGAGTTAAGCACCTGTATGAAAAGTGAGACTCCTGCTAGAGAGAGAAATGTACTTCGAAGTGCTGTAACATCCAACGGAGGTCCTATATTTAAGGAATTCAAACTAGTGTTGGGTTGCTCAAATACAAGAGTAACTGGAAATAATCAATACTAATTTTTCACTGAAATAACATCATATGATGATAAAGAAATCTTAGGATTTTGTAAGACTCGATGACAAGAGGGAATGATTTTTCAAATGATCGCTGGGACAAAACGTTTCTGTCCTCGATGAAGGGAAAATGGGCGGAAACAACCACAGTGTTAGACAAAGAACAGCAAACAAACTGTATTTTTCATTTGTCAGTAGTGACTTGATACAACATGCAAACACTAATGTCACGCATGAACCTATCCTATCCGGCGCAAAACCAGTTCCCAAAATTCCCATGAATTATCATTTTCATTAGGGCTGGAATTTGTTAGCTTTTAATACAGAATAAAAGTTGTTTAAAACAGATTCTAAGGAAGGTTTTATGGTATGAAATTTCATTTGGTACAAAAAAACTACGTCTTATAGAGTGTCCGCTTTATAACTGTTTGCTTTTTAGAGCTGCCTGCCTGCCTGTCCGTTTTAGAGAGATTCCACTGTACTCTCCTTCTGTTTGATTTTTCTACCACTCCGGGAATTAAATTAGCAAATTCATATTTGATGTTGTTTTGTTTAACCATCTCGGTTGGAGGGTGGATTCTGCCCCCTCTGAAAGGAAACAGATAACGTGTTCTTTTTTTCTGAATATTAGTTTTATTCAAATTTGGCAAGGGTAAATATTTGACCAAAAGCGCCACCCGGGGGGAAATTCAACAATATCATAGAAACAGGGAAGGAATGAGTGATTTCTACTGATTTCTTTTAATTCGGACCCTAAAACAGGGAAGAAATTGGAAAATGGTATGAGAAAAAAATCGAAATTTTAGCCAAAATATTTACTCTTGAAATTCGGAAGTTAAAGGACTTTTGTCAGGGGTTGGATTTTCGTATATTTCAATACATTTTAACAAAAATCAAAACACCAGCAGTTATCTTTTGTTTGAATAACTGTACGATTTCGTAATATACGAAATCGCCTATTTTCAGCAGTGGAATCGTGTTTTCGGATATAACGGCATGCCGAGCGTTTTTTGGGGACAACGGCATGCCGAATTATCCAAAACACAGTGAAAATCATTGGAAAAACTAGTAGATAATGACTACATAAGCTTCACATTGAGGCCAAAAATCAAAATATTGGTCACAAGTAGTTCAGCAAACCTCCTTTATTTATGATTTCTAAGGGGGACGTGGAAATCCTATATCTAATACTGCGTAAATTTAGGGTTAGGGCGATTGGCGGGAGGGTGAATACTGTCTAAAAGATAAAATGCTTCAAATCATTTTGAGGCTTACTTTTTTTTCAAACCAAAAAAAATACTCTTTTGTGCTTAATTTTAGTGAAGGGGAGATTTTGCATTTTGGTAATTTTTGAACTCACCATTTTATCAAATACTCTGGCACCCTAAAAAACGGAGGATGGGGGTCGGAATAAGCGGGGTTGGAAAAATGTCCTAATTAATCGCACGTTTTAGATCGGTAACTGCCCGTTTCACCAGTCGCCTGGAAAAACGTTTTAAAAACGCTTCGCCTAGGCGATTTGATCGGTTGTAGAAACCGTAATCTGAAATGCCGGGCCCACTGGGAACTTGCAACAAGTGTGGGGGATTTTCGAATTTGAATAACGAATTTTTATGAAACATAATGGTCAAAGATTTTGAAAATGCGTGTTTTTTTAGATTTTGCCACTTCGAATAAGGAAATCTGAAAATTAATGCTCTAATTAAATTTTAGTAAATGATAAAATCATGTAAAATTAATTAGGGGTCTTTATAATAGAGTCGTTTTTTTTTCTTGAAAAAAAAGCGGTGGTGGGAAGGGGCGCTTATTAGGGTGATGAGAGTAACTTAATTTTGGTGACAAACCAAGTCATTTTGAGTGAACTAAATTTAGCGATGAGGGCAACAAAATTCATTTGGCAAGGAAATAATTTTGTGAAATTAGCAAACTCCTGACCACCCTGATTTCGAGAAACGTTCGAATTTGGTGTTTCTCCACAACGGCATGCCGTTATATACGAATTACACTGATTTTTCTGATACCTATTTTTTTAGGAATTTGGAATCGCTATTACGGCATGCCGAACTTCCTCGTTTTCGTATATTACGGCATGCTGGCGAATGTGGGGTAATAGGGTATGATGCTATTTTTCCAGGATATGTCTGTGGTATTATGAGAAACATCTTCACTTAGTTCTTATGAAATTTGATGTTAGCGACGTCTATTTTTGGGCACTTTTTTGGTTTTCCATATGACATCACTAAAAATGCTGACATCAGCCAAATGGACCAAAAACTGTTTTTATTATTTTTTCTGGTAGATCATATCGGACTTTAATTCCACCCACGTTTCACCAATTGAATGATTTTAAGGGATTTGAGAGAGGACATTTAAAAAGGTTTTTATATGTTTTCATAATGACGTCATCACAAAAAGGAAACTTTTTAAAGGACTTAATTGCTTAATGTTCAAGGATTTTAGAGAGAGGGCGGAATCCCCCCGACTTTAAACCTCCAAAAAAATCCCAACCGAGAATGTTTTTGTTTATGGAGAGAAACCAGTCATTTTCCTCTCTCTGTTTTGTTGTTGTATTCAAAACAAAAGATTTACTACCTAAAAACAACGCTTAATCTTAAACCTTTCTTTAGTTAGGGAGCGTTAAATTATTACGTAACCTTGATTGATATTGGTAGGTTAGGTGTCCGGGTTTTGGTTACCGAAGGTTATGTAATGGTAGGTAGGTCTTTTTACTTTTTATGTTACGTAACCCGGTAAAAATGATGCATATTTGAAGAATTAAGAAATTAGAATTGCTACTGTGGAGGGATTTTGAGATTCTTTTTGGGATTTTATGATTTTTTTTCAGGATTTTTGGAATTTTTTCGGGATTTATTTTGGGATTTTTCCACAAAATCGTTTTTTCGGGGTTGCGTAATGATTGAAGGTTCACTAAGGCCATAGGTTGTTTTTACTTTAATTTATTGAGTTATATTCACTAGAAATTATTTTATGTTCGTGGCTTCAAAAAATATAATCACAGGCACGTGTTTACGCGTTCGCCGTACACGTGATATCTTCATGTGAAAACATTGCATGGCGCCAGCAATCGAACTTATCAAAGATAGGGTTGGCTGGGTGGAGAGAGGTTGCTGCTAGCCTAGGTATAAACGTCCACACATCATTTTCTTTATTGTTTAACCTTGCATTTTACTCAAATTTGTCCCATAAAATTGTCATTTGGGAAATGCCTAATAATACGATACTGTGATTGAGTATCACTATCTATCATCAATGATATAGTCGACTAGTCGTATATCTCAATTTTACCCAATATCTCGATTCATGGTTTTGAGTGTCATCAATATTTTATAAATCAGTTATTCAAGGTATATTATTATTTAGGTCATTCAAATTGATTTCAAATGAGAAATAAGTTGTCAAGATTTAAAAAATTAAAATGATAAATTGTTATAAGAAGTCAATACTTTTATGGTCATTGTCGCGTGGTATATATTGGCTAATTTTATTATTATTCGAGCGTAATTTAACAAAACAAATACTTAATGGTTTGACATTTGATTCCATCAATTTCAGATATCGAGAGCCAGAAGCCCAGTCAGCCAATGCTAAATGTTTATGCCCACTCAATAGAGTTTTTTTTATCACAAAAAGTTATCAATTTTTCAGTTTTTTTCGAACAGACACAGATAATTCCAGATCGAATGTTTTCCAAATAAATGCGTCCTTTTAAATTTCGTTCTTTTGTTGAGAAGGAGAATAACTCTTTGCCACATGGCATGTGTGTCTCTTTAAAAATACTCAAAAAAAATATGTTGGGTATTCAGTATTAATAATCGTGTAGCAAAAATAAAATATCTAGTTATTTTATTTATACCCATGGGGGTTCTCAAATCCAAAACACCAAATAAATAACTGGAAAATAAAAGCCTCATTAAATCTATTTTCTTTATAGTGTGCGCAGAGCTGTATCCAATCTGAATCATATAAATACCTTTAATTTTGTTATCCGGAGGGGCTTTGTAATCATAATAACAACAAATAAATAGTATATTTTTTCAGCTCTTACTTAACCTGCCAATTTATATTTATATAATATAAAGGAGATACACAACACAATCATAGATTAAGCTTGGATTTGTTTAATCAAATAAAGCCTTTTCTATTGTTTACATTGTGAGAATAAAATATGACGTAGTGCGTTCCCCCGTACTGGTATTTCTATCAATAAGAAATAAATTTATAAACATTGAAAATGAGACACAGAAGCAAATGGCCAATACTGTGCTGTGTCTATTATAACTCTATGTTGAGTTGAAAGCTATAAAATGCATATGGAAGCGTAAAATTCCTATCACTGACTGTTAATGCACACCTGTGCAATCGTTTGAGTGAAATAGCTAATGGTTCTGGCATACCATATGTTATGGCGACTCTGAAAAAAATTGTGATTAATGTTATGAAGTGTTGTTGTTTAAATGAGTTTACTATAATTACTCAAAGTAATCCATCCAATTCGTTTAAAAATCTTTGAATTTAATAGTTTTGTATTCCATGTTATCATAAACGAACCGCCATTTATAAAAAGAAAGTACCATGCAAAGAACATTAGTCTGTTTTATGTACATCAAATTACGGTTATTTAAGAATGAAGCTAGGTAGCAAGAGATAATATAAATATAAATATATATCCTTACATGCATCATAAACAAACAAAAAAGAAACGAATATAATCGTCGTATATCAAGTATTATATAACTTTTATTTTTTACTGAAGTCTTCTTACTCCAGAGAATATTATTGTTACAATGATGGATGAAGATAAAGAAAATGATGAAAATAATCCAAATGGATCGCTTGATTATAAACAAATTCAATCATTGAATAATACTTTTTACTCAGCAAATGGAGCTGCTGCTAAAAGAAAGAACACTGCAAATGTTGGACAGAATCTTAGACCTAGAAGAGCTTTATTTTGTCTATCTGTTGCTAATCCTATACGTCGAGCTTGTATTGCAATTGTAGAATGGAAGTATCCTTTTCATGAAATGGTTTTTAGTTACCTTACGACCAACATTTTATAGATTGAGTTATGGCTGATATGTTTCATAGAAGTATTGCAGTCACATGTTTTCAGTAATATTTTTTTGGGAACTTTTTTCCGAAGTGTTGTTTGGTATCAATGTAGTAATAAGTGGTTTTTGGTGATGGTAATATTTTCTCTGCTAATTATGTGGCCAGAGATAAATGTATTGATGTGGTAATATTAAAGTGTGGTTATCACAATATAGTACATCATCGCAATGGCAAATTTAGTTTTATTTCAACAGTATTAAAATGGTCCCTTGTGATGAAATTTTTTCGCACAACTTAAGTACCTAAAATTTTATTTGCTTAAAGAAAGTACACTATTCATTAGTTAGACCTACTACATTTGTTTTGAAATATTTTGTCAATAAATGCAGTGTTTGACAGTTGTAAAATCAGGTAGTTTTAAATTAAAAACAGACAGATTAAAAGTTATTTTAAGATCATCTCAGCCAGTCTGAGACATAGACAATTAAATGTTGAAAGATTATTCAGCATTATGCATAATATGATTTAAAATTCTGATACTCAATGTGAGTTTTGATTTATCTACTAAGAAATTTTCTTCAATGAATTATGAATCAAAACAAATGCACAATAAATTGTACAAACGTAACTGGAAATGTCAGTTTAGGGTTGAGAATTTTTCAAAAGAGAAGGATTCAATGATTTCATTTGTGCAATTTCTTTGTTTTTGTTTGTTGCTCCAAATTTGGGCTGTATGTGAAAAGTTAAGTCATGAATCGAGAGCAACTGGGCTTTTTCTGGTTTTAACAAATTTATCTTTAAAATGCTTCATACGTTAGAGAATAAATTAATAGTAGTTTGTAGTGTCTAATGGCCCAATTTAAAAAAGATCATTTAACAATGAAAACAAACATGACGATCTTGAAAATCTAAGCGATGACTCGATGAACTCAATATATTATTAGAAACCTGGTCCAGATTTTTATCATAACTCATTAACATACTTTTAGATTTTACTTTCCTTTCACAAATTAACTTTTACTCAGAAAATGATGAATATGTAAAAAAAACATACAAATTTTTGTGTCAAAAGAGGTGATTATCGTGTCACATATTTTATTTTCTCATGGATTTTTTTCGATAATTTTTCAACCAGCAAACGTATTTATTTTGAACCTTTTTGTTCGTCGATAGGAAGGATTGTCAGATCAGTCAGATATGAATAAAGTACAATTAGTTGCAGTTTTAAATTTGTCACTAGTGCAGTGTACGAAATAAGGATTTGAAAACGGTTCGCAACATGTGTAAAAATGTATAAAACGATTCGCAGTTCTATTAGCAGTAGCACTAAAACGATTCGCAATTTGCGAACCTCTTATTTCGCACCCTGTAGTGAGTTCTGAGTTCATGATATCCCATGTAATTATTAGGTATATCTCATTAAAGACCTTTTTTGTCTTACATCAACACATTTGAATTGGATTTTTCAGAAATATCTTAATTTTTTGACGAAAGTTTGGTGTAACAAAATTAAGTTTAATAGAACCAATGGCAAATAAATATATTGTAGGAATCTATGAAATCTATTTTTGCAAAACTACTTAATTTTAACATTTATATTAGTTTTGATTTGACAGACCTTAATAAGCAAAGATATCATAAAGTTTAATTAAAAAACAGCAAATCACAATGGAAACACATAGTTTTTTTCTGTTGTTCTTGGGGACACATTAATTATTATATTTTCACTGAAAAGTTTATTAATTAAAAGTTTTTTTATAGAGGTCATGTAATTTTATTTGCCATTGAAGTTTTATGACCCTTAAATTCAAGCAGTTCTTAGTTGTTCTTAGTTTGCTTTTAAAGTCTCATTCAATCTTGAATCATTTAACAACTGTCATTGTGAGGAATGCTTCAGTGGTTAAATTGACCAAGAAACTAGTCTTATCCAGTATTCGAACCAATGATAATTGCTTATGATTTTTGTTACACAGTTTACATCAACATTTTTTAATTTTTTTTTAATTCCAAATTTTATGTTTACATCAACCGACCGTAGTGAAGGTACTTAGATACTTGCCTTTTTTCTTCTGATAATTCAGTATTTTCCATTTTTACACACATGTGTTGAGTATATACTCTGATATTTCAAATTTTATAGTACTAATTAATTTTGGAAATTGATTCAGTATTTTCTAATACAATAAAAAAGAATAGAAGGATGATAATTGATATATTCCACCAACAGTAGTTACGATGGGAATTGGGAATTGGATTGGGAAACAAATATCTGAAGATTGTACAACAAATTATATTTTCACACCAAGATTTTCTTAAGAGATGTTTGTTTTTCGCATTGCAGTTTAATGTTCTGTGAATTTATAGAAAATAAGTTACCCATGTGCATAATTCAAAAGTAATTAATTTCAACTCAAAAGGGACAGAAGAGGATTTTTAATTAAGTTAATGTTTGATAAAGCTGCATAAAATGTAAAATTTAAGCAGATGAATGAAAAATAGCTGAGCTGTTAAATGTTCACGCAATGAGATACTGCATGTCTTTGTTTATTAACCCAGTAGCCTTAATGTTTTCTATCTGTAGTTTCAACTGCGCTTAAATATTTTACCCTAAATTGCATCAATTAAAATGTGTTAAAATTGTTAAGATGTAAATCTGTTGGGTCAATTGATGTCATCTGAGGAAAATTGGGAAGCCAATAGTGATATCAGTGGTTGAAAGTGGTTATCATGGCATAGAAGGTGGAGATGTGGAGCTTGGAGAGTTCTCATATAGACCGTGTTTATTTGTTGGTGTCAGTTTACCTCCGAAATTTGTACTATGTAGGAAGATAAATGTCAGAAAATGCAAGATTGATGTGGAAGAAGCAGTTAACAAACTTATATGGAATAAACTAATGACGAAGGATGAAATTAACAAAAGTGCTGTGGAGGAGTTGATATTTATGAATAAATGATAAGAACCCCCCCCCCTCCCCCAATAAAAACAAGATAATCACAGAGATGAATGATTGGCAAATGGAATAAGAAATTGTCGAACCTGGCGGATGAGAGAAACACACTTAATAATCACAGAAATGATAAATTATGATTGATAAATTAATGGAAAATAATGGAAAAAACAATGGAAAAACACATGCTAGTTGAACACTAGATGAATTGCCATGCTCTAGCCTTGATAAGAATGCAGCCAATGTAGAACTAAAATTTCAGCAAAATTCTGCAAAAGATAAGATAAGACAAAATTCAACATTATTGACAAAATTTGACTAAATTAAATCAACAAAAATGGATGAAATTCAATATTATTCTACAATTTCTGACAACATTTAACATTCAGTGCAACATGACTACCGAATTTTATGAATTTTGTCGCAGTTGCCAACTAATGCCTGGGAGGACCTCTAAGAGATAAGACATTGCACTAAAGTGATGGTTGACCATAGGTAACTATGATAGACTCCCTGTACTTATAGCTTTATGTAAAGGTATGTAGAGATGTAGATGCAAATGGTGTGATGTGAACAAAGTCTGTCTACTTTTATTTTATAAGATAGCATGGCAACGAACATGTAACATGCCTTACATAGAGAATGCAAATATCGGGAGATCCGGTAGAAATCAGAGATGGAGTGGTTGCAGAAAGCTTTTTGCATAAAAATTAGGATATTATTATTGTTAGTATTTTACATCTTTGATGTTGAACCTGAAATGTATCAATTCACTTAGCTTGATAATTCTGATAAATTTTCGCTGTAACTATATGTACACAGAAACCTGAAGGGTTTCTACATGCTATAACATTTTGTATCTAACTTGGGACCCATACTCATAGAAAATGACCATTGTAATTAGTCCTAGACAATAACAAAGAGATAGATAAAATTAGGTACAACAGATACTTTATATTAGACAACAAGACCAAAAGTAACAAGATGTAAACAAACATAACAAACTGAAACACTTCAAGTAAATATTACTCTTCCGTTGAACCTTCTTTTATATCTAGTGTGCACAAATGATTTTTTTTTAAAACTCTTTCCCTCAAGTATTACCTTAATATGGTTATTAGATAAAAGATACATATCAAAAAGATAACTAACTGAAAGATATGTTTTTGATGTATGAGCTGAGATATGTCTTGCCATGTGAAACCAGACATGCTAAGCGAAAGTATGCCAACTATGTGAAACCTTTAATTGTGTGTGTAATACCTCACAGTGTTAATGTAAATAACTGAATGTCTTATGTGTAATCATTTGTGTATTTTTAGTGTTTGTTTTAAGTCTTAAGTTATAAGTAGGTTAAAGCATAAGTGTAATAATTTGATATTTGCTAAATATTAGTGAGCCTAGCAGGAGGTCAATCAGTTTATAGAAAAACAAAGAAAGTGACTTTGTTGATCTATTGATTAAACGCATTTATGTACTAAGATTAATGTCATCAATAATGATAATATGTAAGAGCTGTTTTCCGTGGAAGTCCAGAACGTACATCATTCTTGATAATTCTTGGCTCAATATTTCATTCATTACTTAAATATTTTAAGATGATAAGATTGAGACGAAATGTTATACAATTGTGGCCTTGTAACTTCTTTTTAAGAGCTAAGTTAACAGTACTAGCAACCATTTTCTAGTGTTGTCATTCTTATGCCAGTATGTGTGTTTAAATCTCTTATATGGGAATACACTTCAACAAGGTGTGATCCTGGCAACATAGAATGCTTGTTTACATAATGACATATCACAATTAGGCTAGTGGGAAGGGGAAATCCTTAAAATAGCTGGGGTACTATATACTCACAAAACATCTCCCATAGTGCTCCTCGCGGCATATTCCAGTAGGTGGTAGGTTAGGTAGTAGGTAGGGTGAAAAGGAATTTTCCCAAGCACGATTTGTTCTGAAATTTCTTAGAAATGTCCTTTGATTTTCCTGTACTCCTTGTGTATTTTAGCTAAGAGAGAACCTGTTTTGTATATTTTCCTATATTTGGGATATTTCTCTGTTTTCCTTGTATTCATTATCTGAAGTAAAAAATACTTATGTTAAATGTTTTTCTTTTGAAGAAAATCAATGTTGTAACTAGTGGTTGCAGTTTGGGGATAAATCCTGGCATGGGGAATTTTTTATTGGGGCGGGGGAGGGGGGGGGGCAAAACTCTATGACTTTTTGATAATTCATTGTCATGCCTCAGTAGTTGAGGAATAATGAGAGATATCAACGATTAACAAGTACCTTAAGGAAAGATTTTTGTGAGAAGAAATGCTTCCTCTTACATTGAAGGTAAAATTCCCACAGAATAGGAAAATATGAGATTTTATTGAAATTGATCAGATAGTGAAGATTTTAGGACATTTTAGTCTGATGAAAAGATTACTATCTGTAATCAGGTAGGAAGCTAATTGAGATGATCAACTTCACTAGCCAGGGTTGCCAACAGACCCCCGAAACCCCTAAAACCCCGAATTATCCCTAAAATGAAATTTTGCCCCCGAAAAGACCCCTGAAAATTTAAAAAAAGGGTCAATCCCCTACAAATTTAAGAAAAACCCCTAAAATTCCCGAATTTATCATGAATTAATGTCATTGACAATAATTGTTTTTTTTTTTGCTCTGATAATCATGATATTCTCATTATAATATTTTTCCTTTGCCTCGAAAAATATTACAATGTATTTTTATGTCATTGTTATCATAAAAGTGGACTAGCTGATTATATTTTGTTTTAGATTGCATTCATGGGAATGTGACATTTTGGAAATTCATTTGCCTGTTTTCTAAAAATGTGGATATAATTTGCTCATGGATTGATCTGTCTTAGATATTTGGAACACTTTTGCACTTAGTACTTCTGGATATGCTCAATACTTTTTTTTAATTTTTGGCAAGGGAATGAGGCTAGGGTAATGATTTTACCTCTTGTCTGTATTCTTTTTAAGTGCTAGATACAAAGATAAGGTAGACAGAAATCCACAATTAAATACTAACTTTATTTGATCCTAAGATCTTTTAAATGAACTTTGAAGGGAAGTATCAAAACTTTGAGGCTAAAGATGAAAATTACATTCCTTTGTATCTGGCACAAAAATAAGATTCTGATAACACAGAAGAACTTATTCTGTCATTATGGTCAAGTGGAACATGAAATAATTCAAGCCATACCGATATGTTTGCTTGTTCTCAAGAAATTGAGGCTATAGGGTAAAAATAAACATATTTTTGTTTTTGAAACTACTTTACTGAACTATTTAGATTAGTTTCAAAGAACATAAAATTTTTTATGTGGGTCAAGTGAAACTGGAGTTCAAGTCATACTTATATAGTTATATTTAGTGGGTGAAAATATTGATTCATTAAAGATACTGAATAAACAAAAATCAATATGATGAACCCTTCAGGTTATCAATTAGCCTCAAACTTTGGAGTTTGAGAATAATTTTGTTGAAAAGGGATTAATTAATTAGAATGTAGCACCCATTCATACTTCGTAATATAGTTATTGAGCTTGTAATGTGTGCGTTATTTGGTTGCTTAGAAGGAAGAGTGATGTACA
>JAUKPT010002678.1:0-12939 GCA_032273505.1 Nanomia bijuga
GTGCCTGGGGTCAATTTGGGGGTCAGTAGCCCATTTTCCCATTGCTTTTAGATTTTGGGACCATTATTTCCGTATTCCTCGTACTTGAATTAGTATCCATGTCAATTTTCAGCTTAATCCGACGACTTTTGATTTTTGAGGGAAGGGGGTCACTTTGAAGGGGCGGGGCAGTCTGTCGGTCGGTTTATGACGTCATCGTTAAAAATAAACTCGTTAAGGGTTGCGCTTAATTGGATTAATAACCAAATAACGTCACTGCCCGCCCCTTTTAGAATTCTGTGTTGGACCCCCAACAGAGGTGCCAATGCTGCCTATTTTACTTCCCGACTATACTACTATAACACAGATAAAAAAAGATAAAATAACATTATGATTAAACGAGACTCAAATCAGTGGGATGATGAAAATGCGTTTTTATTTAAAAATATAAAACAAGTAGTTGCTGGAGATCAAGCTAGACTGCAACATTTCTGTTCATCTATCATAAATAAACCGTCTTTCTGTATTGATAAAACCTATAATACAATTACGTTGTTGAAGAACCATACCTGCCAAGAAGATACACAAGCTGATACACATGCAGTATCTTGAGATGAGCCACACTTTTCAGCTGTCTTTATTGATGATCCTAGTGTCACCTTATCTGGGTAAGTCATATAGCAGTTCGTGCAACCTAATTCAATAGGAACGGTATCGACATCAGTGAAGTCTTTATTGACAGTCTGCAAGTAGACGAGTGGGTCTTTAGCTGCACCAGCTGTCTCACCAACCGAGAAACCTTTGCACATATCAGCAGTAAGGGAATCCAATGCTAACATCATATTGGCTTTATTTTTCAAGTTCTCTTCATCATATAAGGAAGGATCGATAATGTTACTGTAAGCTTTGAGGTAACTCTCAACCTAGAATAAATTAAATACGAGGTAAAAGTCAGTGAAACATAACCCATTTTCACCTTAGATTGTGATATTGATGAAACTTTGTATCTTACCTCTTGAGGAGTTTTTGATTCAACTGGAGTTGTTGTTAAAGCACGACGTCTTCGAGAACTACTCTGAACTATTTTTAAGAATTTATTAAGCATACTCGTTACTCTATCTTTGATTGTAGGGCTTTTGTTTTGCGATCCAGCTGTCCCAGCACCAATTCCTTGCACAACTTGGTTCTCTTGCTCACGCGTTTGGATTCTGCTTGCATCATTTGTCATCTACAAAAAATCAAATCAAATATCTTAAGTCGTTAATAGATCGAATTAGGTTTTGATAGTCGGAAAAGGAGGAAATACTTATGAGCTAGAAAATCTAAAAAGATAACGCGGCGTTCATCTCCAGAATAAAATTATCACTTCAACAACAATAGGACGCAGTGCACGTGACGTCATTTTGCTCGACCCTTCCTGAGATGCATACTTCGTAGAGATAATCATACGAAGATAACATTTGATATAACACACAACATCTTGAATTACACGCTTAAATTAGCACGTCTCTAAAAAAACTCAAAAAGAATCTGTTCGACCATTCCAACGATCCTTCGCGTGAAAAAGCTAAAAATAACTTTCGCACGATGCCTTTTTATACAAAATACTCGCATAAATACCAAATTTAATTCGCAAAATACATAAATTAATTAGAAAGCTGATAAATCGATGAAAATTAAAGTGACTAAATCAGAAAGAAAAGAGCTTCGTAAAATATGACTTACAGCAATCAACAGTTCATTTTGTAAATTTTTTTGATCATCATTCAACGAGGCCGCTGCTGCCTTAACTGTCGTCATAAATATAGTAGTAAAAGACACAAGTTGATCCATGTTCTGTTCAGCCTCAAATGTTGATACTTGATCAGAAAATGCATTTAAATCCAATGAAGCAATATTAGGTGTAGTAACGACGACCTCAGTCGATGATTCTGAATACCCTCCATATACATCTTGACAACGAACAATGACCTTCACCGTACCTGTGATGAAAAAACATATTAGTTGACTTCATTTCTTATCTATTTCAATTGTCTCTGCCAAATATTAGGCCATATGGGCAATCGAAACCCTCTCTTTGCATCCCATTTTCAAAGTCACTAACGACAAGTTCATTTAAATATTTACATTCCGCATATTATGAATGAGTTTTGTATGAACAAATGTTATTTCTAGTAAATACGATAAATAAATAATTAATTTGACCATTCTCCTGAATAAATTAATAAGTGAAAAAATATAAATATCAATTCACCGAACACGTAACGCGAAACATTTTGACGTCGATCAAAAGTTTTTGGAATTCTCTACAACCTTGCCACGTTTCATATTTCTAGCACTAGATTAAGGTTGTTTTCGATGCATATTTTCCCTACCCAAAAAATTTCAACATAAGCCCTAAAAAAGCCCATGTAAAATAGAGTTAATCTTTGTATTAGAAAATATGTCGAGACATTGGGCCACTTTAACTAGTAAGTCATTTTACCTGAAGGTAACCAATAAGAATCATCTTTTTGCGGTGCAAGGACTTCAGGCTTATTCCCGTTAACAGAGTACAAATATGAAAATGTGAGAGCATCACTATCAGGATCGGACCATCCATCCAAAGCACTCACAGTGAACAATGTGTTCATAGCTGTTCCATTTGCTGGGGAGACTTGCATGATACCTAAAAGGAGACACAATTCATAGAAACAATTAAGATAGAACCAGTTTCATCTTCTTTAAAACCACATTTTCTAAATACATGGTAGAAAATAATGTATCACTGCTCTACCATTGCTTTATTCATGATATAAACAGAAGTAAATTATGAATTCTAGTTTCAAAACTAATACATGTATAATAGCCCAGTTTAAACTATGCTTCATACCTTGTGTTGGAATACTGTTAGTTTTGAACTCAAACACAGCAGATGCAGCAGCACCCAGTTTGTTTGTTGCAGTAAGGTTGAATTGGTAATACGTTCCACCGGTTAAGATATTGGCTGACAGTACCAATGCCACTTTCTTTTTGCCTTTACCAAATTTACCAGATACTTTTGTCAATACATTTTTAGAACTGAGAGCAACAAAACCATAATCAGCATCAGCTAAGGAGGGTGTAAACAAAAGACCATTAGTATCAAGTATCCAGGCGCGGCGCAGGGAGACTCGGGGCCCTTACGATATTCCAGGTTTCGGGGCCCTGTTAAAGGAGAGGAATTGCTGTTAAAGGAGAGGAATTGCTGGGGGCCTTTACGACGGCTGGACCCCGCTTACCCTTCTGCGCCGCGCCTGCAAGTATCATAGATTTATAACACATACAGTCCGATTTAACACAAAACTTTTTTCTTTATACAAATTTGTTATTAATTAAAAACAAACTCCTGAATAATTTATAACTTCTATTTTAAAAACAAATTTTTGAATAATTTATTCCCCTAATGCGGCCACATGCAATATCTTTCTGGCCGACTGACTCTCGCACATGCGTTTTCATTTTGTCGCAAAACATCACATGTTAGAACATGGTTAAAACGCTGTTAAACACGCTTCCTCAATGTGTGCAGTTTTTAAATGTCGACGAGGAAAAAGTCTGACGGGTATTGGTTTACCATGGAAAAAAGATTATCAAATTGATAGGTGTATCTGAACGAACTGTAAGGATGCTTATAGGATGCTTTAAGCAGCTACTATACAAAGCTATGCAAAAGATTTATCCCTTATTGGTGAATTTTGAACGCCCGTTCAAATATTTCGAAAAACAAAAGTTTTTTTTTTAAATGATCACATATATGCGATGTATAAAACAGCGTTATTAACATGTATTTGAATAATTCAATCAATCAATTACATCACTCCTTTTTTCTTTGCTACGATATTTTCTAACATAAAATTTTCGTTCTCTGAATTCCTTTTATATCTGTCGGTAATAAAATATTCAAAAGTTTTGATTTAACCAACAAGTTTGTTTTCAAAGAAACAAGTTTGTTTTCACAGAAACAAGTTTGTGTTAGAAGAAATAAGTTTTGATTTAATCAACAAGTTTGTATTAAAAGAAAAACAAGTTTTTATTTAACGAACATGTTTGTATTAAAAGAAAAAAGTTTTCATTTAACCAACAAGTTTCTTTTCAAAGAAACTAAGTTTTGATTTAACGAACAAGTTTGTATTGAAACTAACAAGTTTGTTTTAAACGGACAACAAGTATTTGATGCTGCTTCCGCGCGCCATAGCTTAGCAGGCCAAAAAAGCAAACTGATAGAACTAGAACCTCTTGATGCTGGGAACTGGCTTTATAACACATATACTCATATAAGCATTTAAGTCCTATTTAACACAATATGATTAGGGTGACCAAAGGTTATAAGGTTTTTTTTTATTTAAAGGCTAAACACAAAAACGAAGTTACTTATAAAAAACGTGTAGTAGTTGTATCGGTGGCTAAACCACCGATAACGTTCCATGCATGTAGCTGGCCTGAGGGGGGGGGGAGGTGAGGGGAGGGTAATCAACAATTGAGTATATACATGAAATGTATTTAAGATGTTTAAAACATAGTTTGCAAAATACATATTTTTCATTTGGAAATTGGAGTAGGTACACGCTTGATTCGATGCGGAAGATATCTTTTTATGAAATAAATAAAAAAAAAAAAAAAAAAAAATTTCCAATATTCTGGCAATGCCGTTCCCGTGAAAAAATAAGATAATTGATAGTCCCAGTGGGATTTGGCCTTCGATAGAACCCGTTGTTTACTCTACAAATGGTCAGGGTGTAACCACACCTAAGAAAATGTTGATATCGGTAATGATGAATACGAAATTAAGTACTCACCAGTACTCTGCACTTCTTCACATTTCCACTCATACGTTCCCTCGTTAGTACTATCGATCAGAGCTGTAATTACGATTCTGTTCGAAGGATTTTGGGTTCCTGGCAACGACTCGATTGAGACCTCAGGAGGGCTACCATCGACTACTTTCACTCTGTGTTTAGCAACAGCAGTTCGTCCACCTACGCGATATGTCAAATAAAAATTATATCTGCCTGAAGCGAGGATGTTGGATAAACTCAGTATGATGCTTTGAGAATTTGGAAAGGTCAATGGTTTTCTTGTGGAAAGGATGACAGCAGACCCATCATTATTTTTGACGGCCCATCTGTACGAAACGAGTTGTTTTCCAACATTGCCATCAGGATCAAACGAATTCTTACCGGATAACTTCAGAATTCCATTGATACCAATTGTCTGTACACCAGAAATACTTGGAACCAGTTTGGAACTGATTGTATTTAAAATAATCTCTTCTGTCACCGTATTTTCTTGAAGTTCTTGCATTCCCACATCGACACTTATTTTGTATTGTTTACCACCAGCTAATGTTTCCTTGGGAATGACAAGGGTTTGGGATTGCATATTAATCGTTATTCCAATGTCGGGAGTAATTTGCCATTGATAAAATATTTTTGCAGACATTGAATTTCTATCCAAACAAGTAGATATCCGTGCAGTTGCTAAAAGTAACAAAAAATTCGATTGAATTCATACTTCATATATACTGTATAATATACATGTTTACCAAAAAAGGATAAAAGTTAATTGATAAAAGTTAAAATGTCCTGAAAAAAATCATCTAGTAATAAAAGGTCCTAAATGAATATGCAACATAGATGGGTTTGAAGTTATAATTTATGGTCTACTGCTATGCTGCACCAAGGCCGACCCACACCGACTGATAATGAGTTACACCGTCCAAAAAAAATCCATTAAAAAAATGTTCCAAATTTTCTCCACTGGACTCCATTTTTTGCGGCATTAACCCAAAACTTTACAAAAAATGATCAGATTTGAACGGAAGTTTGTCAAGATATTGAGTGTGCAATGATCCATTCCCTATTGTCCTTTAAATCTTTTTGGACACTTTCCGGACACCAATTTGTTACGTACTGTTGATATTAGTAAACGTTATTCATTAGCTCTCCATCAATACCTTGAATTGCTTTAGCAAGATCTTGACTGATACCTTTTCTGATTCCTTTTCTATTCATTATTCTCCCTTTTTCTATTTCTTAGTTTGACTTTTTTAACTTCCTTGCGTAGTTTTCACAGGTAAACTAAGTGAGTATTTCTAAGATCTTGTCTTATTTCTAATGATTTTGCGCATTTCCATAACAAATGACTCCCACAAGATATCTATGAACTTTACAAAACATCCCTATTCAAAGTTTGGAATGTATGGAATGTATAGAATCATCGTATTTTATTTTCATTATGTTTCTTCTAACAAAAAGTTAGTAAAAACTGCATTGCTTATTAACCTCATGGTGCGGTACCTTGCAAAACGGGTTCTAATTCATTAAGTGTCCAACTAGAGTACACCATCATTTATATACAAATTAAGCTCGATTTTGTACATAAAGGCAATGAAACATTTGCGTTTTTTGATTTTCTTTTCTTTTTAACTGTCGCAAGATTGCTTATAGCGTAAAAAGTAATCACATGAGTATTACAATGAGAAGTTATTAAAAATCTAAAAGGAACCCCTTTTATGGTAAAAATCATTTGACGAATACTTAACACCAAATATTACTGTTTTTACATAATAATGGGTTTGATCTATCCGAAAAAGACACACAAGATCGTGAATGGAAAAAAAGGTTTTTTATTTGCCCGTAATAGATGACCGTCATTTGCATGTAGATGTCCAACTAGAGTACACTATGTCTAACTAAGGTACACTAACGTTATACATAGTTTGTGCAGAAAATACAACCTTCTCTGCTTTCCTCATGCTTGCCACACTTATCATTTTTCTTAATAAGTTTCCTCAAAACATTATTTTTCTACGAGAGGAGACACAAAGATGATTATTTCATCGTATATTTTTACAAAAGTTCACACATAAAGTGAGATCTGTACTAGAAAAGACTATCTGGCGAGATCTGTTTGAATTTTAGATATTGATAAACTGTAAAAACAGAGAATCATTTATAAGGAGTTTATGTTTATATGTATTGGTTTCTTTTGTGAACCCTTTCCCTGATTACGAGGAAGTTGACTAATGATTGGTTTATTATTTTGAATGAGCCGTCAGAAATTTTAGTGCATGGTTGATTGATTATCTTGCCAGCATGTGTTAAAAATATATTTATGTAAATCATTTTTGCAAGGAGTGATATCAAATATTTAAAAGGATTTCTTAAATATGTCTTAATTGATAAATAGAATTGAATTGAATTGAATTAAATTGCATCCTTACTATTTTCCACTTAATCTACAACCTGTCAAAATTATGGCCGATTAAACTATTGTGTTTCAGTTATTATATCAACACGAATCTATTTGGTTATAATTTGAATTGCTGGCCACTGCACTGCCAAAGGCTTAATTTCATTTAAGCCATTTAAAACACTTAACTAGCTTACATTTTATTTTGAGATATTGTTCAATAATACTATTGATAGATGACATTTCTGAAATTCCCATAAATGAGGGAAAAGGATCGAGAGAATGATATCTTAAACATCCTTTCCCATAGTAGAAAGGACCTTTTTCGATCAATAAGTGGTCCCTTAATGTTTCAAAGGAATTTGTCAATGTATCAGCCTTTTTCAATTTAAGTTCTTTGGTCTTTGTAATAATTAATTTGCCTCTTATGGGCCTTTATCATCTTAAATCGTTAGTAAAAAGATCATTTAAGACCATTTAGTCCCCCCTCTTAAACACTTTATATTTTTCTCATAAAGTTTTTATTTCACTAATATATATTTTTTGAAAGATTGTTGATGAATGAATTATTTATATGAAAACCTGTGTTTCTTAATCTCATTAGAGTGACTAAAGAATGAGTGAAACACATCAGAATTTTCTGTTGGTTTCATTGTTTATTCCATTCAACAGCAGTATCTTTATTATTGGAATTAACCTGGATTTTTTTCTTTTGCGAAGAAACAGAAAACTACAAACAGAATATTTTTCATTTACGTTGTTCATATATTTTCGTTTGTTTACACAGAGAACAATATACAATGATTTGAAAAATATATTTTGTTTTTCTTATATTTTTGTTATCTGCAAAATTGGTCTGGCTTGAAATTTTTGTTGTCGATTTCTATGTACTTTTTTTTTCTCTTGATTTTTTCTTTTATATTGGAACTAATAAAATATATAAAAAATTTTGGTACCTAATGATACTATTTAGAAACTTAAGCAAGAATGCTTAATAAATTTTACCATTTCGTACTTATGTTTACTTCCGATATTTTATTTCACATTATTTAAATGTTTAAGATAGAAATTATTTATTTTGTTAAAAAAACTGAAATTACATCATATAGTGATAGAAAGGAAAAAAATAAAATAAATAAAATCACATGATTTACTACAAGGCTTGCTAAAACAAAATTGTTCGACTCGACGTAAGATTTAAATTAATTTTTTTCTATTTCCTTTTTTTTTCGTACTTATGTAATAGTCTTCTTGTGTTATGTGTGTAATTGTGCTCCTTAAACATAAAATTCAGTTTTCCATTTATTTGAAATTCATGATGAAATTGAACAATGGAAGAAATCGATTTTGACAGAGCTATGAATATTTAATTCTTTCGGTATTTATCAGATTTTATTGCGTTAGTCGTCTTTTATAGAGCTGGAAATGTAAATCCTGATTTTCCTTAATTCAAAATTTATGATAAGTTTTTGAAAAAAATCGAGTGATGTTGATATAAACACTCTTTAATTTAACAAAGGTTTAAATAATATATCTGAGTTAATGAAAACATAGAAAAGTTTTAAAAAAAGAAAAGATGATGATGCATAAATGTGATTAAGGTATTTTCCGATGATTAGTTAATCATTTTTGTTATTCAGGGGCAAGACCCAATTTGAAATTAAGGGTATAAGGGGGGGGGGTCCAAGGTAAAAGATTCATATTTTGTTCTCTTCTAGATATGTTGTAGTCCTATGTAGGCCCGCAAGGTTCAAATTTGGGTAAAATCGCCTAAAATCGGACTTCGCGAGCCCTAAAATGGCCGACAAATAAAAGAAATTTAAAATCGCCGCTTATACTTTTTGTATCACCATTATTCTAGCCCTGGTGTGAAAATCACCATTTGACTACCTAATCTTCTCAAAATGTTTTATGAAATTCCGTTTTATGTGAAAATTGAGTAATCTTTCAACGTATAAAGATTTCTATCGGATTTTCAAAAACCATGTCTCGCGATATCGGCCATAAAATGAGTACGGATTGCAATTAACAGGCAAGTGAGCCCATTTTGAAAACCTAAAACAAAGGGCTACAACACATCTAAAGGAGAACAAAAACAAGTTTTTCACCTTGGACCAAATGGATATATAATCTCTTCTGTTTTACTCTTCGCTAATGAGTATGATTTTAATATCTCCAAATGAAATTGATCTAATTATCATTGGTTTACAGTAATTATTCCTTAATTAAATCTCTACAATCTTCTGATCCAATTTGTGATTTGATGATTGGTTGGATGTTTAGTATTTTCCTTAGGATGTCAATTTGTTTGGTTGTCTAATTAAGAGATTAAGATTGTTTAATTGCATTTCTTAATGGAATTGTTTATTATTTGATTAAGCATTTTCTAGTGTTCGGATTTCCATTTAGAATTTCATCTTCCTATTAATCCATCGGCATTATGTACTCTTTCCTTTGTTATAATGTGAACCCATAGTTTCCTACACTCCAATCACATCTTCTCAATATCATTCCAATAAGTAAATTCGTGCGTTTTAAACTTCAAAACTTTTTCATCCATACATCATTATTGTCCAATAAGATATAAATTCATATCGATAAATAAGTAAATAAGCTGACCATGACGTCACATAGCAACCACAATTCGACTCGAATTATTTTCGTCTTATAAATTGCATCAAGATAAGAGACCAACCACATGTTATGTAAAAATGCATCTCGAACACGAAGTTCGTTATGCAAGTCTTACGTTATGAGAACCGATTATAGATGTACTTTTTGTGTAAACCTTTTTAAAGTTATTGCTGCCCTTGCTTGGTGTGATTGTATTTGCTCTGTATACAAGGATACAGTGATTGTTTTAAAGCGTTTTATTATTGTTTTCTAGTTGCTCCTCTTTCAATTTTAAGGTTTCTTTCGATTAAAATCTAAATAATCGCTGACCTTAACAGTCAGTATTTTTCTAGGGAAGGTTTATTGGAAAAATAGGAACCTATGAGAGAATTTTAAGACCATCTTTTCCATTTTTTCCATTTTTCCATTGTCATGTCCTGCCTCCTTTGATAACCGTTGCTTTCTTTACTAAACACTTTACAATCCCAGGTGCGGATCTGGTTTTGAAGGTGATATTGAACGAAACTGTGGGAAATGTTAAATTTTTAATTTTAAAAATTGAAACGCATGGAAGCTCGTACTTCAGGACCTATTTCCCAGAGTTTTTGCCCTCATCTTTATAGGGCTTAAATAGTATTGAATAATAAAAACCTGCCAAAAACATTGCCCTTATCATAAATAAGTGTATTCATACTGACACTGAAGACACTCCATATCAGTCACTGGATCTCTCTAAACTTTTCTCTTCTCTAGTAGATGCAAGTAAATGTAGAATCAAGCAGAAACACGTGTATTTCCACACCATGTAAACTAATCTCTACATTAAAACATTCATCGTTCAACCATATATACCCTTGTTACTTTTTACGTAATAAACAACTACGTTCACACACACTAAACTAAAAATGATGTAATTAAAAAAAGTTATTTATTTCTACCTTATGTAAGATCGTGAACTTAAAATAAAACTGCTTTTATATAAGAATAATTCCATGGATGCCGTTTTTAATGTTATTCTATATAAAAGAAGATCATGGTTAGACGTAGTTGAATTTGAAACCAAGTTGTTCGGTTAAACTACAATTTTGTTTATGAAGGTCGTGCGTAAAGTGTGTACACAACGAATTCAACAGTGGGTCATTAGGAAATCAAATTGTTCGAATTCTTTGGCTTCAGGGATAAGGCATCTGTGGTCTTATGCATCAACCTGCTAACTACTAAGGTATCATATTGGTTGTATAGGAAGAAATTGTTTGCTTTTAGTTGGAGGCATTCTTTTGAATTTTCAATATGCCTTAGTTAATACTACATTTCTTGACGCTAAAGGTTTTTCCAGTTCAAGGATCATGATAATCCGTGTATAAGGAGCTGCTTTGAGTTTTTCCTGCTTTTTTTGGAACTTCTAAATCCCACTGGCATTTTGTTTTTATTAAGGCTCAAGTAGTAGTTAAATTGGGCAGTTAGTTGTTACCTGGAGAACCATTTGATAGGTCTTGGATAAGCACGCAAGGAGGTTCATAATTGCAAACATCACCTCGCCTGGAGAACTTATGTGGGACTCGAGTCAAGGCCTAGGCTTATCCAGGACAGCTCCATCGTAAGTGCTAACCTATGAAAGCATGAAAGCATAGTGGAGACCCCGAAATGGTATAATTTTAAGGATACACTGATAAAAAAACAAATTGAAAACATGTGAAACGTATAGACTTAAGATCTAGTGATAGATATTTTGAAGAAAAATAAATTAATGAAATTCATGTGTATGTACGTGCTGACGTAAGCCTGACGTAAGCAGTTTTTTCAATGACGCGTGTGCGTGAAAGAGTCGAATGTGAAACGCAAAATTTGCTTGATCAGGTTGTGAGTTGTCATGTATAAATATTTGTATCACCATTCTGTTCAGTTGGTGGAAGTTGTATCGAATTTCATCGAGAAATGGATGAAAAATGATATCAGAACCTACCGACACGTTAAAGTAAATGTCGGTTGTGAGAAAGAAGTCGGTAGAAGGAAGTCGGAAAAGGGTTGTTAGCTTGCCAAAAGATATTTGATGTTATGTCGACCTGTTCTTACCTGTCGCGTTTCGGCTAGGCAGCATCAAGCTATAGATAATTAAAGAACAAAAAGTAGCATTTTATGTGTGGATCAATCCGGTAATATAGAATTAAATGATGTATTCAGAGAGTTAAGGCTTATGTATCGGGAAAAATGATCTGATTTAGGGTTGCAGTTACACAGAAGATTTAAGTCCCATTTGCATGCTCTCCAATCAATGGACACGCTAAAAAAGCAGACAACTAATTAGCGGACAAAGTTTTTTCATTGACTGCAGTGAAATTCTGAAGAAAATACTCTCTGAAAGAAGGACACTTCCAATTAGCGCACACTTTTTCGTGCGCCAGCGATGCCTGCTAATTCGAGAGAGAATTGTATTGACATCTTTACCTTTTCCTCGACGAAAATAAATGTAAAGACTTTTGCTAGTTTTGCTAGTATCCTTAGATGGACCACTACTTCAGCTCCGTGCAAAGATGAAATATCATAATGCATGTCTGACTTTTGATTAGTCTGCGAATGCTCATTGATTGAACATGTTTTCTGTCTTATATTTCGTCAATATTGATGGACCATTTCGTTTCGTTTTGTTTGGTGTGTGATCGAATATCCATATGTGAAATGAATGAGTGTCAAAAACATGTCACAATTAGATGCACGATTTGCCGTGTGCACGCTTTCATGTGATCTTTTTGTTGTGAAATTTCTTGATATGGTCACAAGATTAACGCTTACGTAGATGGGTATTCTTCCTTATATAACCTCGAGAAGTTTCCTCAAAATATGCTAAATAAACTTTCTAGTTTGATTCTTTTTTGCACACCCTGCTCACGAGAAATCGGTTGTCACCATTCTTCCTCAGTCATCCGGAAAAATCCATCTGGTAGTTGATCCGGTTTCAACTAAAGGTCCGGATAACAATCCAGACGAAAAAAAACTATTATCCGGTGTAGCGGTAAATTAGGACTCCAGGAAATTAGGACTTCAGAGTCCTGATTTACCAGGATATTTTGACTCCAAGAGTCGTAATCTCCCGGGAAATTTAGATCAAAGCGGGAAATTAAGACTCCAGATAAAAAT
>JAUKPT010002679.1:0-12938 GCA_032273505.1 Nanomia bijuga
GATTGCAATAATTACAAATTTCAAAGAGAAACTGCGTTTCAAGCTATTCAAAATATCTTCCCTAATTTCAATCAGATCATAAATAGTAAGGATAAATTTATTTTTCTAATGTCACAAGAAAATATTAATGTCTCTAGAATTTTATCTAGGTTCATTTTTGAAAAACTAATGATCAGATAGTCGGAATATGTATATCCTAGGGTGATCCTTCCTTTCCTTGTATTTACTCGTTATAAATGTTTGCCTTTTGTTTCTTCTCTTATAGTTTATAGCTTATGGTTGTTTCTATTAGTTGAATTGTAAATTTTTATACTTTATCAACGATTCCATGTAAAACTATTTACTGCGAAATAAATAAATAAATAAATAATATTTAAGATTTTAGCAAACTATCAAACTTAGGTTGCATCTAGTGTTTCGTCAGTTACCTACTGACTACCTTATTGACATTATAAGGCATAGGTTGATTTGTCAGATTTGCATATTAGTATTGCACTAACACGGATAAATGGCCGAGCGGTTAAGTGTCACACCTATCATCACTAGATAGAGCTATAGTCCGCGGACTAACCTATGGCTATGCATGACTGTTCCATCATAAGTGCATACCTTATCTTATCTTACCTTACACTTCGATTGATGGTATTTAGCCTTCAAAATGTAAAAGTAGTTGAAAAAAACAATAAATTGAAATAATGCAATCATTGGCTGGATAAGGAACACAAATCACACAAATCAAAAAATAGTTTTTTCCCCATAGTTTAAGTTTTGTGGAATGAATTAGGCCCAGATATGAGGGACGCGATATCCTTATCCTCTTTCAAGCACAACCTACTAAAGATATTTAGACCTCTCAAAAAGGAGACGTTCGGTATACACGATAGACAAGGAATCCGCTTCTTATTCCAACTACGAGTTGGCTTGATTCCTTTGAAACAACACAAATTTCTCCATAACTTCTTAGATATCCTAATGGCAGTTGCTCATACAATGCATTTGTCGAATGTACCAAGCATTTTCTCCTTGAATGTTCGCTATTCATGGTAGCGAGACATTCTCTATTTCTTAGTGTTGAACCCACATTTTCTAAACTTGATATCGAGTGAACTTCCTCCAACCTGACAAATTTTCTATTATAGAACATCAAAGATACATAAAAGATACTGGACGGTTCACGAATTAATCTATTGCCACGCGCGCCTACAGTAACGTAACTGTTTGTTCTTATTAAATAACCTTTAATTTTTTTGTGCGCCATCTTGCTTTGATACTCTTATCAGGCAAGGTGGTTAGAGTAATGTTTTTAAAATGTCCTGTTGTTGTTTGTTCTTTCTTTTCCTTTATGTCTTAGTTATGTCTTTTTTATTGTATACCTTGTACGCAAATTTCTTTTAACTGTAAAACAAAAACAATAAAATAAAACAATAGTATTTATCTAGAATGTAATTATGCCATTCGGCCATCCATTCATAATCAAATCTTAATACTTATTACCAATCTTAATTTCATAATTCCAGATAACGGTAAAGCTACTGAAAATTTAAATGTGTAAAAAACAAAAGAAAAATTTATACAAAAAATATAAAGGAAAAATTACCGTCTAACATTTAATCCCAAACTTCTTTGCATTCCCATCACAAAACACTTCCCTTATAAAAGCTTCAACCTAGATAGCTGTGCCAGAGTTAGCACCCCCCCCTCCTATCACTCATACACGACATTCCATTACAAAACGCACGCATAAATCTACACATGGTATTACCGACCTTGTTAGTAGATAATCCCATCTATTTCGGGGGCACGAAAGACGGGTACAAATCAAAACATAATGAATAATGCATGAGGAAACGTTCAGGTCAGCACATGGAATTGCAAGGTCAAAACATAATTGAGATAAGCTTAATGACTTCTCCACTCTCTCAGACCAGAAATACTGATAAGTTATTTATAGTCTGTTGCTGGATTAAACGAAGTGCCGCAACATGTGCTGGTGAACATGATCTGACCAAACATATTTATTAATTATTCATAGATCTTGGCGTAAACATAACTGATGTATGTGTTCCAGTATGCATGATTCCACGAAATCTGTTTTTTAAAGGTTATGTCATTGTTTTCAGTGAATGTCAATGCGGCTTTAAGATCATTCATTCTTTTCGTAGTCTCGTAGTTTTTAGCATCTTTTTATTGTGCAATTATAAATGCATTCTCCTTGATAATGATGCCACAAATTACCAAACATTTTTTTATTTTTAACAACTTGTTCTTTTAATGGGTTTGTTTATTTACAGAGGAATCTGGTGGAAGAATTCCAGAGCCAAGAAAAGGTTTAAGTTAAAGGTTTAAGGATTTATGATGCACTTATTATGGAACAACCATGCACAAGCTCCTTGCGTGCCAATGTGCCATCTAGTGTTTCGTCATGGCATGGGTCGACCAATCGCCATTGCCTAACGATGGTTATTTTGCCTGCTTTTTATTGCATTTGCATCGTTTGTCTCTACCATAAAAGTAAGCCATGGAAATACAAATCTCAGCAAGTATATAGCATCTAACTTTTGAGAAAAATGGGTCAGGGGTCACTATAAATGTCAAGATATTGTATTATGTTAACTCGATTCATCTTGTTATTTTAATGTCAAACTGACCCGGAGTACGAGTCAGTATTTACGTAATAACACTAACTTGCAAGCATTCTTACAGAAAACCGCTGCTATAGAGAAGACAGTCAACGTAACCCTTACTCGTTGCGAGTCTTATGTCACACTAAGCAAATCAGCAGAGTGCATTCTTTGCATACGTCAAGAAAGTTTACGAGTATCATTGATTCCCTATGGTTTAAGCAGCAATTAGTAGACATATGAAATAGTTCGGATAACTGTTGGCATCTTCTCAAAGAGTACGTGTTTGATAATTTTGGAACGGGACTGTTTCTCGTCGAGATGTTTGAATGTTAACTGTTAATCGTCGTAAAAAGCTCTTTGAAACTTGGAACTAGAGTAAAGTACAGTAAAACAACGTATTGATCACAATCTTTTATGGAGAGAAATGTTTCTGCCAACCATTAGTATTTCAATGTAATTTCCTATCCTTTTTCCTTCAAATTCGGCGATTTCTTTAATTTTACATGGAATTTGCATGAAGTGGATATAATGTTGGATTCGTTTAACAGAGACAATAGAAGCGCGGACTTCTAGAAGTCCGAGATAGAAGTAAGATTTCAAACCAATAAAATTGAATCAAAATAAATGAAAAAGAAAAGTAAATTTTGTTATAATAGATGCTTTTAATTTATTCAACTGGGAAAATGGTTTCATAAATGTTTTTTTTGATTCTCATAGATTCCTATAGATTTTATATGGTGATGAATTTTAATGATTAAACATCTATTTTTTGAATTATAAGTAATCGGTGCTGTTGAAATTTGTGAGAAAAAAAGTCTGCAAAATTGACGTGGAACACCACAAAAAAAACATAAAAACAAACCCAATTTCAATGATACTCTCTCGCCATTCATCGAGGCGTCAACAACTATCAAAACTTTCAAACTCGATAAAAAATCATGAATACAGAAGTTTAACAGGAAATATTATATGTTTTCTACTTACTTGTAACAACAACAACTATTTTCCTTTATAAAACTCGTAAATCAGCTACAGATAAATCATTCGTCATAAGTTCTCCCCAATATAAAACCCCATCTACTTCCTCGATACGAGTTACTTCACTCGTAAATCTTACTGTCAACTAGTTACATAAATTGCAGTACAACAATGTTAACTGTACTCTTTTAAAATTACATCTAATTTTTCACTTAGCACATCTTTCAATCCTATATGATAAAAGAGAAAATTTGAAACGGTTACATCTCTTTGTCAAGAACTTCCTATTCCACTATCGGTTGCTTGGTAACGTCTTATCAATTATAATAAACCCATCCATTCATAAACATCCATTTTTTTATCATCAAATTATCATGAGATTTCCTTTTTTACGACAAAAAGGTCACTAGTAAAACATTAACACAGCCTCCATTAGGAAAGTGTCAATCACTAAGGGGATCGATCTAGAAGCTTTGGCTACTTTTGACTATTTATTGGTATAATAATACATCGTGAAGAACCTGCTTGGTGCATCTAAAAATGAGAAGTTGGAATTTGAAAGTTGAAATTTTTCCTATACTAGTGAGATTTCTTTTAGTGAGATAATTAGATTCTACAAGATGTAATATTTAACAGTTCTGAATTATCCAAAAGTTTGAGATAGATCCTTTTATGCATTTATTTTGAACGCGAAGAAGATTGTCTAAAAAAGAACAGCCATTTTAGGATTCAAAAATGGCGTAAGAACAATAATCCTTCGACCAAGTAGTAACTCCATTTTCCATATGCGCACTGTCAAGGTTAATCAGTATCTTACTATTTTCAACCAACGGAGAATAACCGATAAATCTGCAGACAATCTCATAGATGAATAAGTCATCTTTGTTTGAAATCAAGTATTCGAATCAAGTGTTTTTTATCAAATTCCCTTAGTAATGATACGCGGCTTCAGATTTCCCTTCAAAAAGGTTAAGTACAAAAAACAAAACACGTTTTGTCATGCTTGACACCTCACAGTCACTAAATCAATACGTAAATACATATAAAAACAATCAATGAAATAATTTTAAGTCTTGCTTCCATGACAATAAAAAAAACAAGGCCTGTTTAGTAGGGGTCATTTTTTGCATTTGTACAACGAATAAGATTGAAAATGAAGATGATGGACAAAGAAAGATATATTGTTATTCTGCTTCTATATGATCACAGAGATCTAATTTCTCTAGAAAATCACAAGGTAGTTGAATCTACTGCGAAATATATAGCTCTTTCCGAACGTCTGGATTGAACTCTTTCTTTTCTCCTCACTCCCTCATTCTTATCCCCTAACTACCCCACTCGCTCCTTTTTCGGCGCGCTTTTTGTGTGTATTTATCTTCGGATTTTAGTGTTTGTATATCTTTGGGTATCGATAATTGGTATCATCCCACTGATAGTCTTTGTTTTAATTTTTGATTTAATTCAATTTCGATCTTTTCGTCCTATTTGATGTATATTATTTTGATATAGATAAAAAAAAAAAAGCAAAAAAAGATATTCGAAATCCAAGTCACTGACTATATTTATATGATAAGTTTTTTGCGAGGCATGTTATAAGTGAGATTGATAAAATTATATATTGAAAAAACACTAGAACAACGAGAAGCTTCGAGCAAAAAAACTATTTTATTAAAAACAGCATATTCTATTACAACACGAAAAACCACCAGAGAACCGTTACTAGGCTAGAAATAACACTGACCGATCAAAGAAGCTATTGTAAAAACCCTGACTTCTGTTGCGAAACCTTCACCAGAATCAGCTAATTAGCTCATTGATTACTATTAAAAAGTGTCTATTGATGAATTTTATCCGCATTGCGAGAATATATCTACGGTAGGCTAGGATAACCTTCTTGTGAAGTAATAGCGCACAGTTGAGCCTGAGACAACGCTTCCTCAACTAGTATCATTATGCAATATCAATCTCAAAGTAAAAGGAGCTGTGACCAAAATCGACTCTTCAAGTCTTTACAAACTGAAGCGATCCGTCGTTGCAAAGAGAATAAGTATCGATAAAAGATACATCTATAAGTTCTCATATCATAACTGGATTCGGCTGTTCATGACTTTAGTGGAATTGAATTTGACAGTTCAATAATGTTCAGCTATTTTGTGGGTTTCGAGAAATAAAAAACCGTCAAATCTGCCAAAGCCGCCAAAATATCTTAATACAATGGAGTATTTATCATATATTTGAATTTAGAAATTGAAATTCCCACAGGCAAACTGCTATAATCCAAATGATACCAGCTTTTCAGGTATCAAGAAAACTAAAGACAACTTTGACTAATTACTTCGCGAATACAATTACATCTATCTTTAGGCTAGCCAACAATAATAAGATCTGCATCAGAAGTGACAAACGTCCTTATCTTTAGATCAACTAATGACATGTTGTATTGACAGATCGAGAGCATTTAAGGAAAGTCTGAGGAATGCCAACCATAATCCTATTTATCTTGTTGTCAGTTGCCACTAATAATACGTTTAAGTGAGCCTCAATGATATGCTCCTACGCTTATAGGTATTAAACTATGGCTTTAACTATTTATGACTGCTGATATTTGCCATTAGGATTGCCAGAAAATGCAAACAGAATTGCATTAATGGATTTAAAAATTGCCTTTGGGCTTTTGAGATTTCATGTATGTAGGATATGAAATGCATTTTTAATCCTTAAATATTATTAGCTAGGTATGAATTTACAGCCAATAAATCACCTGTAATGGCCCTCAAAATATCGCCAATTATATCGATGTAAAGCTTTTGAAATTTCCCTTTCAATTCTATTTCACCTGGAGATATCGTTTTTTCCTTCAAAAGAACGAAACTCAGTTACTGCAGCCAAAGGCATTCTCGAGTATAAGAAATATTTATCAGTATCCATAGAGTACAATAGAAGATGAAGTTTTCAAATATTGAATCTTTTCCAACAGCAACTAGGTGTGACTAGCAGTGGGTTTTGTCTTTTTCTATGATAATTTTATTGTTTAGAGAAAAAGATGGCAACTGGATTAACTGAAGTCACAGAGCCCCCTCTTGATACCCTTTGCTTTAAAATCCAAGATAAACCATATCAATTTTTCTTTATGCAGGTTTTGATGATATTCGTAATGAATGAACATTATCTGCACAGATATTTCTGTGATATCAAATTTTGGTGAACTCAGTGAGATTAAGGCAAGACTTTCCATAAGAAACAACGTAAACAGGAAAAGTGATAACGAAATGAATCGAATAGTAAGAACTTTATACTGGTGTGAGCTCATACTCTTGTACTGACGTCACAACGTAAAAATAGACTACTGACGTAGGGGGAGAGCTTATTTTGACAGTCAGAGTTTATTTCTTCCTAAAAAGAGAAATGATTAAACTTAAGTAGGATCAGCCACTAGACTATGTAGCTGGAGCTTGTCCTGGCTTCGTTAGCTTGAAAGTCCCACGTAGGGTAGTGCTTAGTAAATTGCCTCTACTTGGGATGTGCGCTGGGTATATAGGCATAGATAAAAAAAGGAAAAAAAAAGAAAAAAAAATGATATGAAAGTTAATCACTGCGCTGTTATATCACATGTTTACAAATCGTATTTGGAACTTTGAGGTAAGCATGGGGGCAGGTTCTGAGTAACTAAGATAAATGTATTATAGGGACTATGCATAAATAGCTGATGAAGGAACATGCTGACGAAATCATGGGCTTGAATTTTACATGACTCCTTTTTAACTGTCTTCTTCCGTGTAACCTAATCTCACCACTTGCGATATAAATGTTAAAGAAAGTGATATAAATTTCTTTGAATTTGTACATATGAGAAAATCTCTTAATATTTTCAATGCAGTTCAATATTTTTTCAACTTGTTCCTGTCATTCCAACGCCCGTTTTGCTACGTTTTATCATGATTTTGAAACCCCCTTTCAACCCTAACGCCCCCCTCTTCGCCTCTGCTTATTCCAAAAGCGCCAATTTTGAGAGAGGACCTAGAGTACGAGTGACCTGATATTTCATTTCTCTTAAGAAATGAAGATAAACAAAAATACGAACAACATTTCGACAAGATCAGAATCAGAGTGACAAGTTGACACGAATATTGTATTGACAATTGTGATCCTTCCGAGTGATGCTTGTATCTTGTACGTATTATCATGGGTGACTAGCAGAGAGGTCATTTAAATGTGAAAAGTGATTCAAGTTATTAGAGGTATGATTAGCAGGAGATTAAGGCAAGGTCATCTCTTGAAATAGAAAGTCGAAAGCAAGCCATCGATGTGATGAAGGGGTGCACAAGAAGATAAAGAGTTAAATGAACTGTGTTTGTCAACATCATTCAAAAAAGGATTTCAGCGGTTAATCTTTTAGGGTTACTCTCGAAATTTAGGCTCATCTTAAGGATGTCATATTCAAATGTTAACGAATGAAGAAGATTTTATTGTTTCATCTAAAAATGTCAAAATTTGAAGTTATTTTCCAACTGTCTATTTTGGTGAGATTTTTCAGTGAACCTATATTAATCTACATGTTGCAGAATTCAACCAATCGATAGTCTAGATAAGCCAATGTTTCTAGATGATATAGTAGACATAATGATACTCCAAAATGCGTGAATAGATTTGAATAAAACGATTGACTAAAACTTACCTTGAAATCTTCCTCTTCACTAGATCCCTCTCTTTTGTCACTTCATGATGCTGATATCTTCAGATGGATAGCAATTTATTTATTATTAGTTCATTTCATTTGTTTTTTATAACTATCTAAAAGATCGAAAAAGTATCAATCAAGAATAAGTACCACAAAATACCAGGGTAGCAAAATAGCATAAAGTAATATGCAGTATAGATATAAAGTATAGGCACTTCCTGTGCATGTTTACTTTTTTCTACATTTCAAGCTCACTGCTTCAATTTATCCACTACTTTAAGTCAAATCTGACATTTGTACATAAAGCATTGGCCGATCAATATCGCACGATTGAATAAAATATAAAATTACCAGAAAAAAAAAGTAAAAGCAATTTAATCGTGATATCAAATGATTCATCGAGCAAGGAACTTTAAATCAAGTCCTCTTTAGAGTGCTTCGCAAAACGACTTCTGTGTTCTTTTAGCGACCCAAAGTTGAGAAAATTCCTGTGTAGTAAAAACAGAATTCCTTAAGGTAAAAAAAACAAATAATTTCATAATTACGAAAAAAAATGGACATCTATAATCGTTGTGATGATTGAGAAGACAAACAAATACTAGGGTGTTATATTAAAGATCACAAGAAAGAGAAATAATAAATATACAGCAGAAAGAATCATTATGCCTTTCGGTACCAGTCGGTACATGTGTATACCTTCCTGTATGTGGTTACTTCATTGCGAAGATAATTGCCTTTCTCACGGAAATGCAAATAGAAAAAAAGAATGTTCGAGAGAAATCAATGAACGTAAACGTGTTACTGCACAGTGAAAGAATGCAGCCAACTGGTAGATATCACATTAAAGGCTTCTCCACCCCGATACCTTCCTGCATTCCATAATTGTAGTTGTAGTCATAGGCGAAGCATTCTCACGCTCACATTTTGACAATTAAAGACACATACTTTGTGCGAAAAAGCATTTTGAATTATCTGAGCAAAACTATATTTAATACGATTAAAGACACCTATACTCTACTCTGATGGATTCTTGTAGTCCATCTTCAGCTCGTACTCTTAAAGGCTGGTACTCACTTTTTGGCACTAAATGTTCTAAACGTTAAGAGTGGGTTTACTTACTTAGAGTAATTCTTTTAGTCTACTTGTTAAAAATATTACTCTAGTGAGTACATACACTCTTGTGCCTAGTGTTAACGGAGCGTTTTATGTCGGGTTTTGTTGTATCGGGCTGTCTCTTAAACCTGATATTAAATACTCAGTAGACACCAGCCGTTACGATAGCAACGTATAAAACGCAATAAAGTAAGTACTAGTCTTAACAGAACTTTGTCATGCACATACATACCATTTTCCTAAAATAAGATTTCAACTTGGCACGCCTCATAGAGCCTGTATGAACCACTACTGCATCAGGAAGTGGTAAGATGTCAGTTACATAAATAATACAAACCATAATCTAATTACCTAACCCGTGTATGTTACCTTTTGTCCATCCTTATGTATGCTCTTTGACCTAAATTACGTATGTATAACACTAGGAATGCATAAAAAAGTAAATGCCAGTCTAAGGTCAAAAGAAGTCCTTGTATAACCACTGCAAGATTTTAATAACAAGTATATTTTCATACTTTTTTGTATAACTGCAGAGGTATTCCTGGATTCCTTTTTTCCTTTCCCATAATAAGCGTCTATCATAAGAATCAGCCAAAGGTGAAAAATCGATATCAGTAAGCCGGAAAATCGATACCTTTTTTGATTACTTTCACAATAAATGTATAATAATAGTAACACCAAGATCAGTAGCGTTACGTATCTGGAATCCCTTTGAACACCAATAAGTCACCAATATTGACAGAATTATCAAGGAGAGGCTCCTCATGATAAATATACGCGGTATGATAGATCTAAAATGCATCATCGGTTTGAGAAAAACACTGACTTATTCAAGAAAACAAATATCTCCTCATAAAATATTCATTTGGTGGCATTGGTTTATTGATTGAAGCAAGGTCATGCCCGGGTCGATATTTCTACCGTACTTCAATACCGATTGAGCCGCAAGAATGAAATACAGACGGGAGGTCAACCTAGAGTGAAGAAAAAGTGACTATTTATAAGGGTGAGATAATTCAAGGTTACTATTTGTGGAGGTAAAGATTAATGATTTTATATATTGGGAATATCAAGAGAACAATCAAATACGTCATAGGTGTAAATTAGAGTCTATTTATACCACCGAAGAGGTGATCTTATGCAACAATAAAACTGAAATGAATTGATCTACGTCACTTTGTTCTTTATTTAAGCGTATTTTAGTGACTAGGACTAACTCGCGGGTGAATGGTCGAGCGGTTAAGTGTCACAACTATCATTACTAGATACCGTGCGATCTGAGTTCAATACCCAGTCGCGCCAACAAAAAATCAATACTGCTTTGAAGTATTGAAGGCTAGTTAACATCAACTGAAGTGTGATACTACAATCGTTAGGCTGCAAGTCCGTCGGATCAACCCATGCCATGTGAGGGAAATTGGGTAGTCAGTTGGTACCTGACGAAACACTAGATACTACTACTACTACTACTTCTACATTTTTTAGTGTTCATTTTCATTTCGATATAAAATATAGAAAATCATTCAAAAGAGTTGATAATTTCTCAACAATTTTTTTTTGTTAACCCTATCCAGACAGGGTGGTCAAAGTGACCCCCGCAAAACAAAAAAAAAACAAAAAACAATAAACGAATATCAAGGTATACAAAATTATTCCTCCCCGCCCCCTCCTATTACGTAACCCATATCGTGAAAATCAGACACACTTATGATAAAGGTACTGTCACTGATGGTACAAATATTTTAAAAGGTTACGTAACGTATAGATAGATGGCTTCTGGTTACGTCTGATTACCTGGTAGATAGGTTACTCGAAATCGGCTTTTATGGCATTACGTAATAATTGAACGTTCCCTATGTCCCTTTCATCATTGATAGATGAAGCAAACGATATATGTTATGCGTTTCCCGACCGACTTTGATTGGTAATTGCGATATTGCTGACCAGAATCTTTTTATTTCTCTTTCAAGAAGTTAAAGATATAAAAGTCTTTATTTAGACACTTCTTCATTTAAAAAACCCTTTCTTGACCCCTGGGACCTGGACATTATATTTATAGTTGTCCCTTACGTGTAAAGTGTAATTTAATCTGCATTTCTTTCGAGTCGATCTAGGTCTGACCAATTCTTCTTGGGAAAAAATGTTCCAAAAGTATATAAATATTTTGCATTATTAAAAATGAAAGCATGTTTTGAAAACGAGGCTGAGAAGGCCTTACGTCAAAATTCACTTTTAATAGATAATGTAATGTTCAAAATAATTTCTAAGATTCATGTTGATGTGATTTTTAATCATTCAAACGGCAAATTTACCAATAATGTTTGAACTCCCCTCAAAGATAAAGCAGGAGTTTTGGTTATTTATAATAAACCATGAAAATATTTAACTCTTTTCTATCTATAAGCTTGGATTTTATAAGGATATTGTGACTGGAATTGTCTAAAAATTAAAGCATATTCTGTTAGTATATTCCGAGCCAAAAATTACATGATCATCGATAAGCCAAAAACAAATGATGGTTATAAAATATGGCTTTGAAAAAGTCAGACAGCAGGGGGTGAGATATAAAGAGGAAATGAATGTTTAGTCACGTCCTCGTCCGTTTTGGGCGTTAGTTTCAATCGCCGCATTCACGTAGGATTCAAAAAAAAATTTCTTTACGTTTTCTTTTCTTGGAATGCCATGGTAAAAGAAAATAAGCAAAAAGCAGATTTCCTTGAAAATTTACAAGAATCGACGGCATCATATACAGTACATAAAAGTAAACAATTTACATGGAAAGGTCTATATTTAATCAAACCTATAAAAACATTCACCTTTCCAGAGTGTAGTCACTAATGACGTATTTGAATGTCCAAAGGTGTGTATCAAAATGTGTGTATCAAAAAATTGAAAGCAAGAACTTTAACTGGATAAAATACATTGTTTTATCGGAGCAAGGTGATCTTTTTATGATCTTTTTATGTCAATTTTATCAAAAATGAAGAAATAGAAGAAAAGCAAAATCGAAAATTACTTTAAAAGGCTCAGAATATTTTTAGAGATCCATCAAAACGTGCAAAATATTTTTGTAAAATATATGCCTTTCTCTTGATTATGCGCTCTCAATGGTCATTAATTGTCCATTAATACTTCAGCTACCATTTTGACGGTGCAAAACATTGAGATTAGTGACGTTACTTGGAAAGGTGAATAAATTATAAACTTACAAAGCACGACTGTGACGGATCTAAATGTCTTCATGAAGATTGGTCCTATAAACTGTTATACTCTGGGTTTAAGACAAACACTCTGGAAAATAGGTCATACAGAAATTGTTTCCATGCGTTCCCAGTGTTATAGTAGGGGATAGAGGAGTGCGTTCCCAGTGTTATAGTAGGGGATAGAGGAGTGCGTTCCTAGTGTTATAGTAGGGGATAGAGGAGTGCGTTCCCAGTGTTATAGTAGGGGATAGAGGAGTGCGTTCCTAGTGTTATAGTAGGGGATAGAGGAGTGCGTTCCCAGTGTTATAGTAGGGGATAGAGGAGTGCGTTCCTAGTGTTATA